>JAEQBH010004540.1:0-234071 GCA_016808115.1 Tetrastigma voinierianum
GCACATGGATGAACAATAAGCCCCTATAGAGGTACATAATAAACAAAAGATCGCATGAGGCGTATAATAAACAAATGCCCTAGTAAGGCTTACACACATTAGACAATAATCCACATTGAAGAGAGTAGAAAATGGATAAAAAGCCCTTGAAGAGGTACAAGTACCTAAAAGTAATAAAATCTCATTAAGTTCTATGCATAAAGTTAAAAATGAGATTTAAATAATATTTTCTTTTTATAATATTTTTCAAGTGGCCTTAGACATCATACAAAATTGATGAAAATCCCAAACCACAAAAT
Source organism: Tetrastigma voinierianum (assembly GCA_016808115.1). Lineage (NCBI taxonomy): Eukaryota > Viridiplantae > Streptophyta > Magnoliopsida > Vitales > Vitaceae > Tetrastigma > Tetrastigma voinierianum. The sequence continues at coordinate 300 of JAEQBH010004540.1, forward strand.
GTGGAAGAATGTTGAAAAAAAAAATTTATTGGTCAAAATGGAAAATGCTATGCATGCAAAATTACAGTTATTAATAAAACAAGAAGTTTTGGACATTTAGTCCAAATGCCTAATAGTATAAAGCTTGTTGGGTATAAATGGACATTTGTACTAAAGCGCCTTAACAGTCTTTGAATGATTGGATGTGAGTCTCACGGATGCTGTCAAATCATATTTATATGGATCCATAGATTACGATATTTACATGAAAACCCCAAAATGATTTAAATTACTTGAAGCAAATAATACAAACCCTCGTAACATGTAATCAATAAAGTTATAATGATCTTCATGGGGATTAAAACAATACATACACATGTAGTACAATTGCCTTAGTGTATATTTATTAAAGAAAGGGCATGTGAACAATCATATATGTTCGTGCATTTCTATTAAGAAATCACAAATCGGATTTAAGATTATTGTTGTGTATGTTGATGATTTAAACCTTGTTGGAACTTATGAAGAGCTTATAAAAACTGTAAAATATTTGAAGAGAAAATTTGAAATGAAAGATCTTGGAAAACATAATTTTGTCTCGACTTGCAAATTCAAGCATTTCCATCTAGAGGGTTGGTTCATCAATCAACATATATTAAGAAACCCTAAAACATTTTAATAGGGATAAAGCATATCCACTAAGCTCCCTAATGGTTGTCCAACCACTTAATTTGAAAAATGACTCATTTCGTCCTCGTGAAAAGGATAAAAATTTACTTGGTCTTGAAGTATCATAACTTAGTGCTATTAGCGCACTTATGTAATCTTGATGATTTTATTGCCTAGATATTGTTTTTCTTTCAATTTATTAGTAAGGTACAATTCCGCTCCAACTCGAAGACATTGGAATATCTCAGTGCTATTAATGCACTTATATATTTTTATAATTGTATTGTTTAGATATTGTTGTTCTGTCGATTTATTAGCCAGGTACAGTTCCTCTCCAACTTGAAGACATTGGAATGACATCAAACATGTACTACATTATCACCGAGCAACTACTGATATGAGTCAATTTTACTCAAATGGGTCAAAGTCACAATTACTCAAATATGCAAATGCAGGCTATCTTTCAAATCCATACCAAGTCAGATCACAAACTGACAAATACGCTCAAGTGATAATCTAGTAAATCTAGAAAATTAATTTTCTTAAACCTTTCTCATTCCAAATTAATCATGGTTGAGCTTGTTCTTCTTATCTCTTTCTTTTTTCCCTTTTCTCTTTTAATTTTCCTTTTATCTTTTTCTTTCGAAGCATGCAGGTTATGAGAGAACAAATAATATAAAGGATGCACTCATATTCAATTTCCAGAAGAATTTGAACACATATTTGAAATATTTTAGACTTGCATGTTAAGTTATTTTTTTTTCCCTTTTGTTTTTTTGTATTTATTTATTTTCCTTATACAAGTATGGCGGGTAAGAGTCCAAGAAACATCTATAGGTTTATTTACTTTCCAAGTAGTTTATTGTTGTGAATTAGGTTTAAGATTATATTAGACATTTTATATTTGCATTCTTTATAATTTGTAGTGGATAAAAAGACATATTTACAATGAAATAGAGAGAAGATTGAGAATCTTTCTCTTTGCGTGAGAAGTATGAGAATCTTTCTTGTGAGAAATCTTACCTTGGATTTGAATTCGAACTATAGGAATTTCTGTTCAATTTACGTACTTACCAATCGATCTTATAATCGACATGACGTTTATTAACTTATCACGATTGATTACGACATCTCTAATCGGCCTCATCAAAAACAAAGATCTAATATAAATTATTTTTAATCTTCAAAACAAAACACCTAATAAGTAACTTGCCCTTAGTTTCCCATTCCTCGTAAATTTTTTTGTTTTTTAAATAGAAACATAGTGAAAAACAATATCATAATTTTCCTCTTTTTATTTATAAAGAAAATTTGTTAACAAGAAAATATTTGTTTATTTGTTTATTTTACTTTTGACTTTAACTGAAATATTTATTTTTCTTTTGAAATTTGCCAAAAGGCATTATTTAAAATATCAATTACTGGTGTAAATTTGAATATAACCAATTTCGATGGAAAACCTTGATTTGAAATTTATCATATATTTTAAATGTAAAGGGTTAAAGGTTAATAGAAAAATATATTTAACTCTCAAAAGGAAAAATATTTTTATATTTTATAGTGAATGAGAAGTATATAAATATTATGAAACAGTAAAAAAGGCATGCCAAGAATTTTAACCATCATTATCTTTAAATTACCCTTATGAACCTCAAAATAATAATAGAATTTAACCATCATTTAAAAGCAAAAGCTAAAAGTTATGAACCTCAAAATAATAATAGATTAATAATTTAAATGCTGAACAAAGTAATTATTGTTTAAGATTTGATGGTAATAATATAGACTACCTTTATTTTTTATTTTTAAAACGGTGCAAAAAATATATTCTCATACATGAGTGTTTCCATTGTTTTCTCAAAGTAGCACAAACTAAAAACGGAAAGTGTCCATATAGGGATCTAATTTTAATTTTCAAATGAAAAGAAAATAGAAAAGGGTTTTAAAGAAAAAAAAAACAAAAGTGAAAGAGATTTACAACAACATTTCAATTTAGATTAATCATGACTGTTTTCAAGTTCCTCTTTATTTCCTAATATAAACAAAAATTTTAAGAATATTTTGGAACAAAAATTTTACTCACTTTTTCTTAAATTTTTTTTTTCCATAGCTGCCTTCCTTCTCCACCCCACACGTGGACTGGATTCAGACCTGCATCTCTTTTTTCTTCTACAAAAAGTTCGTATCCAGCTTCCAGGAAAGTGCTGCAGCCTGCATTATTATTATTATTATTATTTATTTATTTATTTTTATTATTTACTTATTTATTTAAAAATTTTTTTTGAGACACTTATTATTATTATTATTGTTATTAAAAAGTATGTGACCCATTGACCAAAACTCTATTATTTTCCGCCCATACCCTCAAAATTGACTCCTGGAAGAAAGGACGTCAATCAAAAGGAGTCGTTAATAAAAACAGTCACTTTACTCCACACCTGATATGACCCATGGGTGAAAAAACCGCAAGGAGTGTTTGGTAGGCGCCACTAAAATGTACTTTGAGATCACATTTCGTTTGGTATGAAATAATGGTGTTCTCCCTTTAAATATGATGCAAACACAAAATTTAAAAATGATAATCTACGTTCTCGATCGGCTCGGCCAGCATTACAGTGATTTTATCAGATGACAATCCGACGATACAAATAATAAATTGGTTAAAAATAATAAATTCAAACATGACTCAGTTAGTAATTGGGTATCACGATACTTATACAACCCATTAATTAATATAATAATTTAAAATAATATAAAGTATAATTCATTCATTAATATTTATCACAAATAACATATTAAATGAATTCATCTAAGTTAAATATTAATTAATATTATAATTAAATCAATAATGATTCAAATTGGTGGTTCTAAGCATTGACACAAATATAACTCTTTTTCAATGTAAGCTTATATAAATAACACGACTACGACCAAACAATATTATATTTAATCTAAACCGGTAAAACATATGTCGAATTCATGTCATGTCAAAATTTATCGTACTCTAACCATCATAGCCCCAAGCCCGTAGTTTTACTATCATTATTTCTCATAACCGTTAAATTTTAAAATTTGATAACCGCTTTGTGAATTTAGGTATGTTTTGGTTTATATTTTTAATTTTTTTATAATTTAAAAAACAAGGAGAATAATGAAAACGCGAAAAACATTTTTGGTTCCCAATTTATTTCCTTTTTGTTATGAAAAACATAAAGAACACAAAAAAAATACTAAATTTAAATAACAAAAATAATTTTCAAAGAACACCAAGGACATGTTTTGTTCCTTTGAAAAATGCTCTTGAAAATAATTTTTGAAAACATAGGAAATATCATTTTGGTGTTATCTAGAAACTGTCTTTATTATATGAATTTAGTATTTTTTGTGTTATCTGTGTTTATTAGAAAAAAAAAAAGGGAAGCAAATGTTTGCCATTGTTTTTCTTGCTCTTCTTATTTTTCAAAACAAAAAGCAATTTAAAAGCTATAAACAAATAGACCTCAAAATTGTATTTTTTGTATTTTTAAAAATTATTTTCAATAACAGTTTTTAAAAACAATAATCAAACATATCCTTAATCATGGGATATTTGTTAACCCAAGGTACGACTCTCATTTTGGATTTTGTCCTTATTGGTATTATCAGTTTGAGTTCTCTAAGAGCATCTTCAACAATTTTCTATTTTTTACTGTGTCTTTAGAGCCAAAAAAATGCATTCCTAACAATCCTCCATCATTTTCATCTACGTGTTTTGGAGATGCACTATTCACTTGGAGATGTGAATAGTAATTAATATTCCCTTATTATTTTAATATTATACTATCATTATCTTATTATTTTATCCTTATACAATTAAATAATTATTTTAATAATATTTTATAAATATATTTTATTTTTAATATATTTTTATTTTTAGTATTTATTATTTTATTAATTTTGAATCATTTTGTGTATAAATAAATTTGAATAATTTAAATTTTTATTAAAATTATTTTTTGATATTGATATAATACATTTTTATTATGTTGTAAATATAAGACATTAAGATTTTAATTAACTAATTCAATAATCTCTTAGAAATAAAAATACAAACTTCAAATTGAAAATAAAAATGAACATAGAGATTACCTCACATGAAGTTTTGCACATTATTTACTTAAACTAATACATTTGAGTTATAAGAAACATTATTGTTATGTATTTCATAAATGCTTAATTAATACTTGAAGTGTATAACCTAGTTTTTTTTATCGCAACAACAGTGAGTTGGAACGTTACAAGAAAAATTATAAAAAAATCTGATTTCATAATCGATCCATTCGAAGAATATTTCAATACGAAAATGGAGATTATTGAAAAATGACTCAGAATCCCAAGCAAGTGGATAAAGTGATCATAATTATAGTAATTTTAGTAATTTTAATGAATATGACGGTAAAATTATGAGGTGATATAAATTTTCAATGTATTAGTTTTTAAGTATTCAATTTTTATCATTTGGTTAACGAAATTTATTATGTAGCCTTTTATTACACGTTGCTTTTATTTTTTAATCGTAATATAACGCCTATAATATAATATTTATTAGTTTAAATGAAATTTTTAAGTTTTAATATATTTTTATTTATTTAATATAATTTCATATTTATGTTTTCATAAAAATAAAAATATTTCATATATCATATTCTAAAATATTCTAATTTCGATAAATAAAAATTTAAAAATAAATAACGACTAAATCAAAATAAAGATCATCACAGTGTTTCAACTCGTAAGTAAGTCCCCATCATCTCCTTGGAAAATGTAGATTTATGATTGGTATTACTTTATAAGTTATAACCAACCCACTATAAACTTTTCGTATCTAGTCTTACGATTAACTGGCGCGTTTCGCAAGTCTATAAAATTAACTATAGATATCGAACAAAGCAAAATTAACTGTGGTTGTTGTTGTTGTTGATATGAGAACATAGAAAAAGGCGTGGAACATGTTGGTATTCTGTGCATGTGCAAATACCACAACACGTATTCACAACCTTGCCTAATAAATTAATTGAGAGTGTCGGGAGGGGAGGACAGAACGTTACGCCATGTCATGCCATACCTGCATGAGTTGAGTCAGCAAAGCCGGCCAATTCCTTTGACTTCTTACTGCCATGGTAGGTGAGAAAGACCAGGTCATCCATGATTTAAATAACTTCTTCATTCACTAACTACACTGATTTTCAGGGTTTCTAATTATTTTATCGTCCATATCCAATTTTTGGTCCACAAAATCTAAGAGAGTTACTTCAAGGGTTGCCCATCTTATCACAAGATGAGTAGATTCCACTTCTAGTCTCTAGTCTCTACCACCACTTCACTTTGTCTGAAAAAGTATTTCCTACATCTAAAATGGAATTTAATTTGCATGCCATTGCATCATTTTAAAGCATAACCATGGAACGAAGGTTTGTTCATTCCCAGAAGATAGATAACCTTTTCTTGTTTCATGTGGATTATTTGTGGACAATATGGGCAAAAGAAGAATAAAGGAATCAGCATATGGTTCAGATTTGTTGTCTTTTTTACTCTTCCCAGTTGAGAAGCATCTTTGCTGCACCTATTTCTGCTTTCCGCTAGATTCTCTGGGCTCAGCTTGCTTTCCATTTGATTCTCATGCTCCAAATTCAGCTCCTCTGCTCACTTGGATGCTAACCAAAACAAACATACACTAATCTGAATCAGAATCATTAATCAATCAGTGATGAAGAATCTTGTTTTCTATGAATGAGTATGGAAATTGAATGCCTATGTCAGAAACCAGTGTATCTTGATGTCAGATTCATGAGGTCCTCCAATTCTTTATGTTTTTATAGGGAAAAATAAAATCTAGCGATGAAAAAGAAATAAGAAGGAAGGATGGTCCATCCATGAAAAAAGAAGGGCGGGGAGGGGGGCGGTTGTATTGTGAGATGGGAAAGAAGATAACCATGAAACTGTTTCTACTACTATAGCTATCTAAGCAAGGTAAGAACTGGCTAAATAGAACTACTGTATTACCAGTAGATGCATGTATCAGTAACACAATGAGCATATTCCATAAGCCTAGTGGTGTCATCTCAGGTCCACACACAATTCACATGGTTTTGAAGTGTCAATAACACAGTTGATTTCATTTCCATTTGCAAAATACAGACAATCTAACTTCTATTTGCTTAATAAAGGATAATGAAAATACAAGGAAGTTTAGGTCGGATTGGCAGCAAACAGTAGAGAACTTTTTCTAAGATTCCTTTGTCATATATACATTATAAAGCATCTTGGCGCTTTAATGAGAAATAAATCCAGCCACAATGTAGGTTTAATGTCAGAAATGATGAAAAGATCCAAGGATATGGCTTCATGCATGAAGAAGTGATGGCTAGAAGCCTAGAAGAGAGGGAATTTTGGCATAACAAATGCTGTGCAACAAACCCAAATAATCAAGACCAAAGTATCTAGACACCGGAAACAACGACTTTTAGCCTCTTTTGTGTCCGGAAGCCTTGAGATTCTATGCTTTTTGAATCCTTTCTTGATTTTTTTTTGAAGATCCAACAGCATCCAGAAGTGATTTGTGGTCTATAGGGCTAAAATCCATTCCGGTGTGGTGTTTTTCTGTGGAAAAGTGGTCCTTTTCCTTGCAAGATCCTATTTTTCTAAGAGATTCTTTCTGATTTTCTTAATTGTCTGGTGCTGGGATTCGCTTATACGATCGACAAGAAACCTCAAGAGGAGTTGTGTGTCAATATTGCCATAATCCAAGACATGTATACCTGACCAGAGGGAAGTTATAGGAATAAAAATATAAGATTTCGCTTGTTCATTATCGTGAATCACTTAAGTCCTGCATCTACTCTATCACTACACTTGTCGAAATGCACGCCAAACTCAACACATATCTTATCTCCTCTTTCTTCCAAATGGATCATTGACTCTAGAGCCACCGAATTACATGATGTAATTCCCAATTTATTTACTATGTTTCACTACACCCTCTGCCCTACTGCTACTCCTTAAAAATTTGACCAACATTCAGCCCCAGTCGACAATTCATCTTACTCCTCTAATCACTTCGACTTATTTCAGTTTACCAATTCTCTTTAATTTAATTTATAGTAACTCACTAGTAGACTTAATTGCGATTTCATTTTTCCCGACATTATTATATGCGATTTAGATCTTACGACGTCGGACATTGGTGTAGGACGCGAGTCTGGGAGTCTCTACATCCTTGACCCAGAGATTCCAAAGTTTGTTGCTTGCTCTAAAATTGTTACCCCATCCGAATTATAATGCAGCTTGGGTCATCCTTCTCTCTCTGTTGAAAAAGTTATATCCTCAGTTTTCTAATCTATCTCCATTCAACTGTGAGTCGTGTCAATATGCTAAGCATCATCGTGTGCATTTGAGTCCCAGAGTCAATAAATGAGCTAGTGCTCTGCTTAGGTTAGTTCATTTGGATGTTTGGGGTCCTTGTCCTATTATGTCTCCTACTAGGTTTAAATATTTTATTACCTTTATTGATGATTTCTCCCATGTCACTTGGCTTTATCCAATGAAAAGTTGTTCGGAGCTTTTTCTCATTTAAGGTATTTCAGGCAAAAAATTCAAATATACTCTTATTGTCGGTCAAATATTAAGAAGTGACAATGCCAAGGAATATTTGTTAGAACCTTTTCAGTCCTTCATGTTACAACATAAGATTCTCAATCATACCTCTTCTATTGATACACTCTCTTAGAATGGGGTAGTTGAGAGAAATAATAGACACCTTATTGAGACTGCCTGAACCCTTTTGTTCCAGATGAATGTCCCTAAACAATTTTGGGTTAACGCAGTTTCCACAGCTTGTTTTTTTATTAACCGAATGCCCTCATCGGTTCTTAATTGGACTACTCCTTATCATCAATTATTTCCAAATACTTCGTTGTCTTCCCATTGATCCTAAGGTATTTGGGTGCACATGCTTTGTCTGGAATGGCCCATCCTCAAGTCTCTAACTTTGTTCCAACTCGACCAGATCTTTCCCGGTTATTCTCAGAAAGTCGATACTTTGTGTCTACTGATGTTACATTCTTTGAGACTACCTTGTTTTCCCTTTCTTCTACTATTACCAGTTAGGGGGATGATGATTTATTGGTCTATTATGTTACTATTGTTACCCCTACTCTAGCTTCTGCTCCTATTACCCAAATCTACTCTAGGCGCCAAAACCCTCCAGTGTCATCTCCAACACCGGTTGTTTCGTCATCAGATCCAGTCCATAGTGATGATCTTTTGATTGCTCTTTGTAAAGGTAAACGTCAATATGCTCACTCAATTTTATCATTTGTTTCCTTTAACCATTGGTCATCTTCCTCTTGTTCCTTTATTGCATACCTAGATTCTCTCTTCCTAACACTGTCCATGAGGCTTTATCTCACCCTGGTTGGCGTAGTGCTATGATGGATGAAATGCAGGCTTTAGATGACAATGGTACTTGGGATTTTGTGCCTTTACCTACTGGAAAGAAGGCTATTGGTTGTTGTTGGGTGTTTGCAATAAAGTTTAATTATGGTGAGTCTGTTGCTAGATTGAAAGTCTGTCTTGTTGCTAAGGGTTATGCTTAGACTTATGGAGTTGATTATTCTGATACACTTTCTCCTGTAGCAAAGCTGACATCTATTCGTTGTTTATCTCCCTTGCTGCTTCTCATGATTGGGACTTGCCTCAACTTGATATCAAAAATGTCTTTCTACATGGAGATCTCTAGTAAGAAGTTTACATAGAGCAACCTCCGGGGTTTGTTGCTCAGGGGGAGATGAGGAAGGTTTGTCTTCAAAATCTTTTGTATGGCTTTGAAACAAAGTCCCCATACTTGGTTTGGGAACAAATTTACATTGAGACACGGCATGCGTAAGAGTAAGTCTAACCATTCTTTCTTCTATAGGAATTCCCAGTTTATAGTATTATTCTGTTGGTAGTGTATGTGGATGATATTGTCATCACTGGGAGTGACTCTAAAGGTATATCATCTCTTAAATCCTTTCTTCACAATCAGTTTCACACAAAGGATTTGAACGTTTAGCTTCTGAATATTGAAGTCATGAGAAGTAGGGAATTTTGTTATCTCAATGGAAATATGTATTTGATTTGCTATTTGAGACAAAGGAAATTGGCTACAACCATGTAGTACTCCTATGGCCTTAATGTACGATTCACTAAGGAGGAGAATTATTCAAGACTCTAAGATACAAAAGATTGGTTCGAAATTGAATTATCTTACGCACTCGCCTAGATATCATTTATTCCGCAAGTGCTGCGGAGTCTGCGACATGTCATTTCCATGTCAGTCATTAGGCTGATCTTACGCAACTTGAAAGGGGCTTATGGACGTGAATGTATAAGAACTGCGATATACTATACTGGAGTGTTTTTCAAACACAAGTCACAGATGGGAAGATAAAAAGATCCACCTCCTGATATTGTGTTCCTTTGTTGGAGTGGAATGTAGTCTCATGGAAGAGTAGCAGCAAAATATTGTCTCCCGATTTATTTCAGAGGTCGACATGGGAAGCCACGAATACGCCTATTTCATAGATCATGTGGAAACACCAATTATTGTTGGAAGTGGGCATTGAAACTTCAGCACCAACGAAACTTTGATGTGATAACCAAGCTGTCATACACATAGCATCTAACCCTATATTTTAGGAGTGGACTAAACATATTGAGATAGAATGTCATTTTGTTTGTGAGAAAATCCAATTAGGGTTGATTTCTATAGGATATGTGAGGAGTGAGGACCGAAGAATAGTTAGGACATATTTTCACAAAAGCATTGAGTGGGGATCGAATTAGTTATCGTTGTAACAAGTTGGACATGATTAATATTTATACTCCAACTTGAGGGGGAGTGTTATAGTAATGTAAATATGTAGAGTTAGAAGTCAATTAGGAAACTCCATATTCTTTCCCATTCTACTTTGGATTCACTTGTGTATAAATATGTTGCTGTTGGTCAATGAATATATACGAATTTTCTCTCATTCATATTTGATTATAGGAACCAATAGAGTACAGAAGCCTAGATTGCTTAAGAGAGCCTATGAACATATTTATTAGTTTGTACTACAAACATTTCTCAATCTTTACCCATCTGGTAAATGAAAACTTCAGGAAGCGAAACAAAAGGAACCAATAGAGAACAGAAGCCAAGATTGCTTAAGAGAGCCTATGTCCTACTGCAACCAGCTTATAATGCCTATGTTTTAGCACAGTCTGAATATAATTATCAAAATTTGCTTTATTGATAACTAGATGCTATGAGGACAATTTAAAGTGCAAAAGCAACCTGAGACAAGCAGTAAGACAGGCATTACAGCCTTTATTTAATATATGAACTAAATAACTGTATGGCAAAGCCTAGTGTATAACCAACTCTAATTTGCTCAGGGGTATCTCCACTTAAAGGTAATTTTCTTCGTAGATCCATGTCAAGTTACATTCAGCAAGCCTATTTAAAAGGCCACCAAGACATTTATAATAGAGCATGATAGAAAATACAAAAATGATGGAACAAAACATTCACTAAACAGGTTACCAAAGCTTATCAAAGAATGATAGTGACCGGACAGTAAAAGAGGCCACAGAAAGTTCTCACAGGAGGTGCTTGTATGGCCATTTCCAAATTTGAGTTCAATGTTATACATGTTTGAAGAAAAGTAAATTCTAGAAGTGGCTAATGAAGAAAGAAGAAGGTGAAGGTCCACAACTTCTTTGAAAGTTCTGTTAAAGATTTATGTCATATTAAAACCCAAATCCCATGCTTAAGCTTGGTGATACTGGTCGTTTAACATAGTATCAGAGCCTAGTTTGTTGGGAGGTTGTGGGTTCGAGTCACATGTTTGCAATTTATTTCTCATTTGTTGATTTGAAAGCCCATGTAAGAATCCCATTTTATTTATTCACTCTTCACGTAGTAATGGCCGCATACGAAAGAGTGCATAAAAGACACGATATCTATATTAACCAAATCCTACAAGCTCGATCTTTGCAGAGTTGAATGCTTAACGATCATAATCCCAAAGTTTGAGAGCTTCGCAAAAGAGATTCATACTTCAAAAGATTTAGAAACTTTCAAATTTTTTAAGGGTTTGCAAGTATTTTCAATCTTCTAAAGCTAAGATCTAGTCCTAAAAAAGGAAAAGTTTTTGTATTTTTAGATAACTGTTTGAGAGCATAATTGATGCTGTTTACCAAGTCGAAATCATAAAGCCTAAATCATGTGATGCACTTCTATTTAGGGTAAAAGTGTACTTTTTAAAAAAATTTGATAATAATTAATAAATTGAATTAATTTATTAAGGATAGAAAATATTTTTGTATTCCAAATATAAAACCCTAAGTATAAATTAGAATGTTACACCCTTTTTTAGTTAGAAAACTCTCTTTATAAAGCTGAGAGATTAGAGAAAACAAAGAATTCAAGGTTTGGAGGTTCGAGATTTGAAGATCTAGGAGTTCAAAGTTTGAAGCTTTATTTTTCAGGTAAAAAATAAATCTTTGTCTTAAGATTCTTTGAGGACCTGCGTTTTGAGTATCCCTTTGAGGTAAGGGGTTCTAATACAAATTTTGGAAAATAAAATATTATTTTTATACATGTATAAGACTTTGCAAAATAAATTATTTATTTTCTATATTATTGACTTGTGGAAAGTTGTGTTTTTATATATTATGAATTATGAAAAGTTTCATTATTTATTTATTTGACTATCTATGGATCAAATAATGATTTTGCATGAAAGTATGTTTATGTTTTGTTTTATGAAAAATATAAATTTTGGATATATGAAGAAATTGTTTTATAAATTTGAATTGGAGAGAAATTTTAATTCCGGGGTTCATGACCTCATCAATGGGTTATAATAATTGTCTATAACCCTCGTCAATGGATTATAATAATTGACTATGACCCTCGTCAATGGGTTATAGTAATTGACTATAGCCCGCATCAATTGGTTATAATAATTGACTATGACACTCGTCAATGGGTTACAATAGTTGACATTATGGCCCTTATCAATGGGTTATAATAATTGACAATATGGCCCTAGTCAATAGGTTATAATAGTTAAAATTCGGGACTATAGAAAATCAGAGAACAAATATCTTTGAGTGGTTTTGATTTGGATTTGGATGCAAAATGATTTGTTATGAATATGAAGCTTTGATACAAAGTTTGAATTTTTGTTTGATTATACTCCAAAGGTTTTTGTGAAATTGATTAAATGTTATATCTTCGTTTTAAAAGAATTTTGAAAAATATTTGATCCATAAAATCGTATTATTATTTACTAGGCTTTGAGCTCATCCCGTTCGTTGAAATTTTTCAGGAACCTTTAGCTCGAGCGAGGAGTGACGGTTAAAATGAGAGTTTGGTACTACTAGGAGTTTGGGGGTTTTGACCCTTTTTATTTATTTGGATTATTTTTAGAGTTCAAGGGCAATTTGTATTTTGATTATTTAAATTCGAAGTTTTAGATACTGACAAGTTTGGATGATGTTTTAGTTTACGATTGGAATTTTGAAGATTAAATATTTATATTTTATTATCATAATTAGGAATTTGATGATTAGAAATATTTCAATTACAAGAAAATGATGTTTAGTATGAAATGACCATCATGCCCCAAGAGTGGGTTTCAGGGCGTGACAAATCAAGTCAAAACCTAAAATAAAAAGAAAGACACTTTGAACTTCTTTGTGTGAGCATGACAACATGTTAAGGAGGCTTAAAGGGAGGGTATTTGTGGACACCAATACCAAAGATCTCATTGGATTCAAATTATCATAGCATTTGACAGATCCACTTTTTTTATTCTTCACTACAGTAAATCGTTCTGTAACAAATAATGAAGCCCCAAGCATGGTAGATGTGGCATCCAATTCATAGAAAATGTTATAAGTTGTATAAATGACAGAGGACAATTTTGTAAGACCATCAAAGTGACTAAGTCTTCTTGGATAAATTAGTGAACTCCCAAAAAAAACTAAAGATAAATAAATAAATAAAAAGGAAAAGGAGACCCAAGAAAGGTTTGTTCATTGCCAGAGGTTGATACTGCTGACCTACACCCAAGGGCATTCATAGTGCAAGAATATTTGGGATTGAAATCAGAAGCTTATAATAGTTTACCTAAATCTAAATAGTAAAACCACTATCTATAACAAATAAAATTTTAATATTACACAGTGAAGACGTAAATAACAGGTAAATTGTGATCAATACAACCAAAGATTTCAAAGTTGAAACGCACCCTATTTTTCAGTCTGCTATGTAGTGGTCAAATGATGAACAGTCACTACAACATAATAGTTGCCAGTCTATTAAAAACAAGTTATGTTGAGAATGTAGTTTATTGGTGCCTTGGTTTGTAGTGATAATTCTAAAGATGAGAAATATGCTATCAACCACCCCAAGAAAGGAACCAAGTTGCTTCATTGGAAACAACAAGCTCAATGGATCTTTGCTTATAAACAAAAACAGTGGTGGTTCAAAATTACCTCACCTTAGACTTTTATAGCTATACAGGAAGAACCTTCCAGCTGCCAGCATTAGGACTTAAATTGTGAAAAGAAGAAGTTGACTTGTAGCCTAAACGAGTTCCAGGATGAGAATTGAGAACAAAGAATTTCCGATGCTCCACGAAAGATTTGGAAGTGAGCCCCAAATTCTGAACATCCAGTAGAGAGATTACATTGACCCCTCAATAGCAGGATTACTGCATTATTTGTTCAATAGTCACCCACTAGCAAATCACAAGTTTCTCTGTAACCTAATTGGAACAATTAAATTGTTGGTTCAGTCAGTGCATGTTAAGAAAATCTCTTTTGTTCCATTCAATTGATTGATAACCTAGAAGCACAGCATGGACTGAAAATGAGGAGCAGGTATCTATTGCCACCCCTTTATAGCATGAGAACCTTGGTATGAAACTTCATGAACAGGCCCAAGGATCCTTTAAGAGTTTACATCCAATTCCTGAATATGCTTCAAGATATTTTTAGAAATTAGGCCTCTTTCAATTACATGACCCCAGAAGGGGCCTAGGATGCTGCCATCACCAGCATAAGAAGCACTGAAACATCTATAGATCTTAAGAGTTATCATTAACTCCTCTTAGCCATTTCATCTAACATATCTGATGAAGCAATTGCCTTCCTGATTTGGAAGTAAGCATATGCCAGACTTGTGTAAACAATAATATCTCCCTTCTCATACCTTGCTTGCATGAGATTGAATATTGTTTCCCGATACAATCTTGTCTAGTTTACAAAGCCTTCTTATGAGTGCCTCTATACACCGAGAGATATCAACAAAGACCCTTTGTTGAAAGTTCATCAGGAAAGCCCTATAACTGCTTCTTTATTACCTTGATCACAGTACATATCTACAAGCCATGAGTAGGTGGAATAACAAGGAGAAAATCCAGCATCAAGCATCTCAAACAAAAGCTCTTACACTGCTCACCTCTATGCAACTTGCAGAACCCATGAATCAGTGCCTTAAAAGTAAACTGGTCTGGCTTCAATGCAGCCTCCAACATCTTCTTCTTCACTTTCATTGCAGACACCATGTCCCCTATCTTGCTATAGGCATTAATCAATGTATTACAAGTGACATTATCAGGTTCAACCTTTCTGTCACTCATTTCATTCAAAAGTTTATTTGCATCCCTTATCCTTCCTTTCACACAACTTGCGGAGGATTGCATTATAACACCAGGGCACAACCCTTTCATCTCCATCTCCTCACGCAATCTTAATGCTTCTTCTAGGTCATTCACTCTACAATACCCATCAATCAAAGTAGTGTAGGTTACAAGGTTAGGAGTAGCACCTTTTATTTCTCTAAAAAGCCTCAAAGCCTCTCTCATTCTACCTTCTCTACAAAACCCATAAAAAGGGAATTATAAGGCCATCAGAGGTATTCCTCTTCCTTTCTATCTTGAATACCCAAAGCTTCATAGTGCATACCCTTCTTGCACATAGTGAAATCATTGTGTTAAAAAGTAAAAAGATCGTGAAAATAAATCCCGACTCCATCTCATTTTTAACAATGATTCGCCTTCCACATCCCCTTCTGCACTTGCAACAAGCATGGATCCACAATGGTCTCATCTATAGGCAAGGTGTAGTCATTCTAGGGCCCCACTTTAGTGGGCCCCACTTTATGCACCCAAATAATAAAATATTATATATATTTATAATTTATACCACTAAATATAATAAAAAATTTGCCAGCACAAATTTCTCAAAAGCTCAATGCTAAACGAATAGTGTTCTCTCAAAAAAGACTCCCACTTTGGAAATATAATAAAGGAAGTCTCACATGGGCCCCACTTCATTAATAATGCTTTTGCAAACTCCTTCAAATCATTGGACATTTCTACATGCGATGACTTCTTTTTATTTTTTGTTAAAAAAGTTAAACACTCTTTCAACATCTCAGTTTCCATTCAAAATATTGTGTATTTCTCTTTTCTCGAAAAATTAGAGCTTCTTCTTTTTTGTTGATAAAAACAAACAGATGTACCTTCGCAGAATCCGATCATAGCTAAGGAAATAATTTATTATTTATTTTAACGTATTTTTATTTGATTATTTTATATTTTTATCAAATAATAATTTGGGTTTTATATTTTTACGGTAATTCAATCAAGAAATAAGACATGTTCGCTGATCAAATTTAGTCAAGATTCTCTCATCGTTCCTATCATTATTGATATAATTTAAAGTTTGATTCAATCTCGATATCAATCGGGTTATGTCTACTAGAAAGTTTGTCCTGATATGAAAAAGAAAGAATAAAAGAAAACCGGTGGAGTTTTTACAATCTCAAAGTAGAGCTTATAATAAATTTCTTAGTGAATACAAAGAATGCTGACAAGGAAATATACGGTAAGGTTCAAGAGATGAAAAAGATATTAATGAAGAGGTGGAGAATTTAGTAAATAAAGAAGATTTGGATGATTGTGAACAAGAAATTTTGAAGAATTTTAAAATAGTGAATGAGCAAGATGATAATTTGGAGGAAAATATGAATGAACAACAAGATGATTCATATACACATGTTGTTCCTTTGCCTTTAGACATGCATCCGTGAAATTGGAAAATTATTGATCAAAATTTAATAGACATGTCGTGAAGTATTCTTCTAAAGTAAAAAGCTTTGATAATTTTCCTAAAGACTCGTAGTAACAGCATTTCTCTTCTACACATTACACTCGTTATTTATCAAACGGTGGCAGATTATCAGAAAATGGTCAGTTTACCTAATTCTCATCGATAAAGTATTTTGCTTTTGTTGTAAGTTATTTAAGCAAGAGGAAAATACTTTTCAATTAGCTAATGAAGGAACTAATGATTGGAAAAATATCAGTTATAGGCTCAAAAGTCATGAAACTAGTAATGAGCACATGCAGAACATGAGAAGATGGATTGAACTAGAAAGGAGATTACAAAAGAATTTGACAATTGATAAAGCATTACAAGATCAAATCAACAAAGATAGAGAACATTGGAGACAAGTTTTTGTGAGAATAGTTTCACTGTTAGCTTTTGCAAGAATAATTTAGCATTTCATGAGTACCGAGAAAATTTATACACAATGGAAATTTCTCGTATAATTTGAAATGATTGTTGAGTTTGATCCAATAATGAAAGAACACCCCATGGATTCAGAAAAGGGAAATTCATTATCATTATCTTAGTCACAAAATTCAAATGAATTTTATACTTATGCCGGCAGGTGAAATAAAGACTCCAGATTATTAAAAAGTTATAAGCAAAATATTTTTCGCTTATACTGACAGACAATCAGATACAAATCATGAAGAACAAATGTCTCTCACAATACGATGTGCGGATGTCTCGTAAGTCCAAATTTAAGGTAGAAGAGTTCTTTTTAGATTTCGAAAGTGGAGGATACCTCAGGACAAGGATTATTTGATGAATTAATAAATACTTTAAGAACACTTGAACTTGATCTTGGTGATTTAAGAGGTCAAGGTTATGATAACGGTTCGAATATGAAAAAAAAGCATAAAGGTGTACAAAAAAAAAGTATGAAGGAACCAAGAGCTTTCTTACACACCTGTGTGCATGGTCATAGCTTTAATCTCAGACTATATACTAGCAAATTGCCTAAAGGCTAAATCTTTTTTTTGAATCAGACGTATATATATATTGTTTTCATCTTCTACAGCAATGGAAAATTTTGCAAGATAATGTAAAAGGTTTGACCCTTGCCGCTATCACGTACACGTTGGAAAGTCAAGTCAATGTGTTACAATAAGATTTCAAGCCCGTAAATTAAAGCTGGCTTTAACTCACTGGGTGGAAACAAGTGATGGATTCTAAGACATTCAGTGATGCTAAAAGTTTATCATCGACATCATGGATTTTGAATTCTTATTTGGCATGGTTATTTGCACAATATTCTATTTGTCATTATTAGAGTGAGCAAAATGTTGTAAAAGCAAAGACATAGTTATTGATGTCATGATATTTGAGTTAATTTATTTCTTCTTTGAGACCAATAGAGAAACTCGACCAACTGATAAGATTATTGCTAAAGAAATTGTCAAGCCGATGAAAATTGAACCTACATTTTGTGAAAAGGATATTTAAAGAAAGAAGCACCGGGATGAAAAATGCTAGTGAAGAGATTACACATTCAATCAAGAATCTTATAGAGTTGATTATTTCTTATATATACTGGATCGTTTATTTCTTCACCAATAGTAGATTTGAATAATTTCAAAAAATACGAAGATATTTTTGGATTTTTATTTGATTTATACAAGTTATATATTACGACATGATGATTGTTTGAAGTCTTGTTGTGATAAGCTTGAAAATTTCAGACATAACATGGACTCGATATTGATGGGGATGAGTTATTTTCTCGAAATAAAGATCATGAAAGGCTACCAAAGGAGCACCAAAAGAGCAATCAAGTTACACTATTTGAAAATGACGGATTCCGTTTTCCAAATGTATAACGCATGTATCACTATTGACTATACCGCTGCGCTTGCCTCTCGTTAAATAAGTTTCAAAGTCAAGTTAATCAAATCATACATTCGATTAACAATGTCATAAGAAAGATTGAATTGATTGGTTATACTGCCTATTGAAAAACATATGCTATAACAAATTGATTTTAATAGTTTAATTATTGATTTTTTATCTAAAATGCTTGTAGAATAAAACTTACAAGAATTTTATGTAATGTTGAATATATTTGTTCAATAAAATTTTATTTTTAATATATATATATATATATATATATATATATATATATATATATATATATATATATATATATATATATTTATATTAGGCCCAAAAATAGCCTAGGGCCCCTATAAAGTAAGGGCCGGCCCTGCATGGATCAACGCATTGAAGATGTGGATATTTGAAACAAACCCAACTCGAACCATCTTCTTATAAACCTTTCATACTATGTCAGTCAACCTAACCTTAGCCAATGAATTTAAGAGCACGGTACAAGCATGCAAATGAGGCTTAAACCCATGCACCCTCAAGGTGCTCAAACACCCAATTGCCTCTGGGTCATCCTCGACCTGCGAAAGATCACTAACCAGCTCAATATTTGTGAATCTGAATCTAGATCATCACGGGTCATCACCGCAGAAGTCAAACCGGTTACGATGATAACAATCCCAACAAGATTTATGACGCTTATATAAGAATCTTAGTGTTTGTGCCAGAGGTAATCTTATAACTATGGATTGTGGGTAGCTGATATATTTATGATGATAGTTTCTAATTTGAATTCAATAACGTAATTACTGGTCAACTAATCATCAGGTCAATATAGCACCTGAGGCTGACTGAGCATGGACTGCCAGACCGCATCCGCAGCCCGGAGACGCACTCAGTTGTCAGTGCAGACACCGGTGAGGTCACCGCACTCACGCCTGTCACTTTTCGACCGCTCAGGCGAAGGTTGAGGAGGTATATACAGCACACCAGAAATAAAGGGTGGGAATAGTTGATGCACTGATGCGACTCACCGATAAGTATTCATTTATAGTGGGATATAGTTCAATCAATATATGTTAGAAGACCAGTCAGACTGATATCCATCGAACCCATGACCTGACGGGGCGCGGTGGAGGAGCTGCCCAGGGATAACCCCTCCGGCAGGACCAATCGCGACATATATACACACTCCCACACAGCCTTATCACCGCAGATATATCACATTATCCGATTTCTGTATGAGCCACACAATCACTCAGAGACAATTCCAATCCACAAGTGACTGTCCCTGACCGTCCTGGGCCTTCGACCTGGGGCCAATACCGAGGAGCCCGGGCATTACCACGACTACTGGCTTGGTCATGGGCCCCAATCCTATTTTAAACTCATCACGCTCTGTACCTGTGTATGTCAAGGTAAGTGCGGTCATATCCTTCAGATTGCTCGTCGTCCGGACCCTTTCTTTTCTCACCCCTTGCTCATGCCTTTTGCGCGAAATTTTCTTCATTGTATTTCTAGGTCTATTGTGTCCATATCGCTTGATCGGTACGACGTAAACACTAGGTTTAACCGGACGCTGCCGTCGCCGCCTCCGCTACGGGCCCTAGTCGCTTCTTCTTCGGGCGGATTGGCGATGACTCCTCGCCTGTTGGGTCGGCACTGCACAGCCGAGATGCCTCCGCCGCTCGGCCATATCCGAATCCCGCACCATTGCGCCTCCTCTTCCTGGTAAGGGTAAAGAGAAAATAAACCTAATCACATATCCTGGGGGGTCGGAGTACCTTGCCGACATGCTGTGAATGTGGGACCTAGTAAGGTCGACCCTTCGTATGGGAGTACTTTTGTTGATCGTTATCGACCTCCCCCTTGTATCCGAGTATGGGTCCCCGATGTCTTAACCTTTTATGCAGCCTTCGTGCCTGGGATGGTTTGTTTTTTTGAGGTCGCCTTTGACAATGGCCTTCGTTTTCCTCTGCACCCTTTCATGAAAAGGGTCTTGCAACATTTCAACATTTGCCCCTCCCAACTCGCTCCCAACGGTTGGGGCATTTTGGTGGGGTTACTGGCTTCCTTTAGGGATAAAGGGCTCGCATCCCCGCCGGCTTGGCCTTTGTTTCTTCATCTTTCGCCCAAATGAGACCACCGAGGGCTTTCTTTATTTTTCCGTGACGCTCCTGGCCCCGCAGTTGATCTCTCGACCTTCCATCTTCGCATAGGTCATGAAGGACGTATTTCTTCGTTAGCTAAGCCAATTGGGAATACAATCCTTCGATGCTGATGACACCTGGTGTTCCCACTACCGGGCGCTCCCGATAACATCTGGGTGGAGTATTGAAATCGCTTTTTGGTTGACTTATCACGAAGGTGGTCGGATGTTTCGATTTTGTATTACTTGTTTGTTTCCCGAGAGGCTCGTCTTGAACTGCGAAGATAACGTCACTTAGCCCTAGCGTTGGCGGGGACTATCTGCTAGATCATAGCGGGGTAATTAAGGTCGGACATTCTGGTCCATCGATCGGTCTTTTCGTTCCTGCGCCGAGGTCTTTGCCTGCTACTACCTTGGGATCCTCTCCCGTTGGGCTTACTGCTGGCGCTCCTACCAGGGGAGAGATCTTGGTTCATTTGGGGGCGGCATCTCGGAAGCCTCGGAGTGTGAAAAGGAAAAAACCGAGCTCCATTGAGGAGGAGCGGCGGTTTGTTAAGGTTGTAAAGCGGGAGCCTGCATTTGCTCAGGCGGAGCGGCGTCGTCTCCTTTAGGCGAGGCTCCCGTGATTTTGAGCCCCCCAATTTCCCCTAAGCCCGACGGAAGGGCTAAAGACCCTTTAATGGCGGCCGCCGAGCAATCGTTGGTGGTTATGCCTATAACCGTCTGGAATCCGCCTTTGGAAGAAGTCAAATCGCCTCCTCGGCGACATAGCTCGAAGAAGCGAAAGCAAAAGTCGTGAAAGCCGGACTCCTTTGCTTTCTAACCGCAAGGCTCCGCGGCCGAGTCTTTGTCTCCTCCATCCTCGAGGACTCCGACAGCAGGGTCGAGAAGAGCGTCTTGTTGGCCGAGGCTTTGGCTTTATCCTTTAGGGTTGCCTCGGTAAGTCTATGGTGTGCTTGCTTCCATCTTTGCCCTCGGTGTTGAGCGTTATCTTCATGTTTGATATGCGAGGTAGCCACTCATGCGAAGGCACGGTGAGAAGGCCAAACTAAGCGAGAAGCCGTAAATTGCTAGGGTATAAAGCGAAGGTGGCCTCTCTCACTTAGAGCGAACCGAGCTGCGGGAAGCGGCGGCATATATTGAAGAAGTGGGCGACTTAAGTCGATTTAAAGCATGCCGTCGGCTCGTGCTCGGGCGAAAGTAGGAAGAGCGAGGTTCGAAGTAACTGGCGGCCGGCGTGTCGGGAGGTTCAGTGATCCAGAGCTTCACAAAGTGATTTGAGTGAGGCCCGGGAGGGGCTGAAGTCTGCTGAGAGTGAGCTTCTGCAGGTTAGGGAGGAGCTCATTACCTCGGAGAACAGTTTGCGGGATCTTCAAAAGCGCGAATTACGTGCGAGTTAACGGCGTCGAATGATATGGCCTTGACTCAAAGCGGCTCGCCGCGAAGCTTCCGAGTGCAAGGCGTTGCTAGAGACTGCTAGTCGGGAATCTTCTGAAGCCGCAAATTTGGCAGAACGGCTGAACGAGGAATGTCGCGGATTGCGCGCAGATCTCCATCAGCGAGTTAGTTTAGTTTCGGAGGATGAGGTCATTAGAGCGGCTAAGGGGCCCAGGAGCCCGGTCTTTCAGTGGGCTTCTAAATTTGGCTCGCCTTTCAGTTTGTCGCGCATCTCAGTCTGGACTTTAATTTGGCCTCCCAGTGGCGAAGAGGCGAGGAATCTTTTCTCTGAACTATTCTCGAGAGCGCTGAGTAAGCCGCCAGTAGCCCAGTTCCCCCCTCTTAAATCGTCCCAGTTCTTCCTGTTTGGCATCTAATCTCCTATGCTTATGTTTGTCTGACACTGACTTTATTCGTTTATCTATATATCGTTTTCTTTTGTAGTCGGAGATAAGGGCGAACATGCAACCCTTAAAACATATTTACATATAAATATACTCTCTTCTCTTTATATATATATATATATATCATCCGCGTTCTCATTGTAGCGTCGTCGCTTTTCTTCCATGATTTGAATGGCCCAGATTGAGGATGGTGAATGAATAAGCTCAGTGGGCTTGATCGTCATGTTAAGTGGCACTTGTAGGAGTTCTTTGACTTGATTTAGTTAATCTGTTGGAAGGGATTCGTCCCTACGAGCTGAGGGAAAGAGTTTGCCGATGTAAATTGTCGGCAGAAGCCCATCCATGTAAACTGATGGATGAGCCCGTCAATGAGTTCTTCGGAATAAGAGGTCGTCCAGTGAATGCAGAGGCTTTCCCATGTTGAGTGATGGGAAGAGCTCGTCAGAATTAATAATTGAGGAGGAGCTCGTCCGTGGTGGTGGAAGGCTCGTCGGAATTAATAATTGAGGAGGAGCTCGTCCATGTTGGGTAATTGGGAAGGGCTCGTCAAAAATGAATAATGTAAGAGCTCGTCCATCTTTGAATGATGGGATAGGCTCGTCAGGGATGAAATAGTAAGTAGAGCTCGTCCATGTTGTGTGATGGGAAGAGCTCGTCAGAGTGACTAGTAAAGTAGAGCTCGTCCATGTTGAGTGATGGGATGAGCTCGTCAGGGCGAATTGTAAAGTAGAGCTCGTCCATGCTGAGTGATGGGATGAGCTCGTCGGAATGAATGGTGAGTAGAACCGTCCATCTTTGAGTGATGGGAAGGCTCGTCGGGATGAATAGTAAAGTGAGGCTCGTCCATGTTGGTGATGGGATGAGGAACAAATCGGAATGAATAGTAAAGTAGAGGCTCGTCTTGATGAATAGTAAAGTAGAGCTCGTCCATGTTGAAGTGATGGGATAGGCTCATCGGAATGAATGAGTAGGCTCGTCCATGTTGAATGATGGGACTGACTCGTTAGAATGAATAGTAAAGTAGAGCTCGTCCGTCTTTGAGTGATGGGATGAGCTGTCGGAATGAATAGTAAAGTAGAGGCTCGTCCATGTGAATTGATGGGAAGAGCTCGTCGAGGATGAATAAGTGAGTAAGAAACCCCGTCCATGTTGGTGATGGGATGAGCTCGTCGAATGAATGAGTAAAGTAAGGCTTCGATCCATGTTGAATGATGGAATAGGCTCGTCATAATCTAGATAGTAAGGTAGAGTGGTCCGTGTTGAGTGATGGGATAGGCTTGTCGGAATGAATAGTAAAGGTAGAGCTTCGTCCATGTTGAGAATGAGATAGGCTCGTCGGGGCGGGTGTAAGTAGAGAGCTTCGTCCATCTTGAGTGATGGACCAAGGCTCGTCAGAATGAATATTAAAGTAGAGCTCGTCCATGTTGAGTGATGGGATGGGCTTGTCGAGAATGAATAGTAAGGTGAGGCTTTCGTCCATGTTGAGTGATGGGATGAGCTCGTCGGTAGTGTAGTAGAGCTCGTCCATCTTTGGAAGTGATGGGATGGGCTCGTCGGAATGAATAGTAAGTAGGCTCGTCCGGTGGTGATGGGAAGGCTCGTCGGGATGAATAGTAAAGTAGCATTCAAGGGCTCGTCGTCTTTGAAGGTGATGGGATGAACTGGAAATCGGAATGAATATTAAAGTAGGCTGATCCGTGTTGAGTGATGGAATGAGCTCGTCGAATGAATTATGTAAAGTAGAGCTAGATCCATCGGCGGGTGATGCGGGATGAGCTCGTCGAGGATGAATGAACAAAGTAGAGGCTGTCCATTGCTAGGTGATGGAAGAGGCTCGTCGGGATGAATAGTAAAGTAGAGCTCGTCCATGCTGAGTGATGGGATGAGCTCGTCGGGTAATTGTAAAGTAGAGCTCGTCCATGCTGAGTGATGGGATGAGCTCGTCAGAATGAATAGTAAAGTAGAGCTCGTCCATGCTGAGTGATGGGAAGAGCTCGTCATGATGAATAGTAAAGTAGAGCTCGTCCATGCTGAGTGATGGGATGAGCTCGTCGAATGAATAGTAAAAGTAGGCTGCCGTGTTAGTGATGGAATGGGCAGTCGAAATGAATTGTAAAGTGAGGCTCGTCCATCTTGAGTGATGGGATGAGCTCGTCGGGAATGAATGGTGATAAGTAGAGCTCGTCCATGTCTTGGGTGATGGGGCTTCGTCAGGATGAATAGTAAAGTAGAGCTTGTCCATGTTGAGTGATGGGATGAGCTCGTCAGAATGAATAGTAAAGTAGAGCTCGTCCATGTTGAATGATGGAATGAGCTCGTCAGAATGAATAGTAAAGTAAAGCTCGTCCATGTTGAGTGATGGGATGAGCTCGTCAGAATGAATTGTAAAGTAGGCTCGTCCATCTTCGAGGTGATGGGATGAGCTCGTCGGAATCAGATAGTAAAGTAGAGCTCGTCGTGCAATTGATGGGATGAGCTCGTTAGATAATATTAAAAGTAGAGCTTCGTCCATCTTTGAGAGTGATGGGATGAGCTCGTCGAGCGAATTAGCGAGTAGGCACAAAAACCATGCGGTGATGGGATAGGCTCGTCGGAATCGAATAGTAAAAGTAGAGCTACGTCCATGTTGAGTGATGGGATGAGCTCGAGCGAGTGGCGTGGCTCCGGGCGTTGTGGCCTTGGGTAGCGAAGCGCGGCTGGTGAGTCGATACGGCGGCGGCTGTGCGGAGTAGGTGAGTTCGTCAAATTGAGCAGCGTGGCTCCGGCGCTAAAGTAGAGTGGCGATGTGGCACTGGTAGCGACTCATGACGGCGTGGCTGTGCGGAGTAGGTGAGCTCTCGTCGAGTGAAGCGCGTGGCTCCGGGCGCTAGGGCGAGTGGCGACTTGCTTTGAGTTGGTCGGCTCACGAGCGTGGCTGTCGCGGGAGAAGGTAGGCTCGTCAGATTGGCGTGGCTCGGGCGCTAAGGCCGAGTGGCGATAACTGGCGGCGACCGAGGCAAGCATGGCATCGGAGTAGGTGAGCTCGTCGAGGTGACGTGGCTCGGGCGCTGGCGGGTGGCGTGCCCTTTGTGCGGCCTCTGGCAGTGGCACGTGCGGGTAGGTGAGCTCGTCAAAGTGAGCGGCGTGGCTCGGCGTGTAGTAGTTCAAGAAGAGAGTTTGATGTATTTGAAGCGCCGTGTTGCTAGTTAATTTTCAATTCTTGGAAAGAGGCGAGCGTCTTTAATGTGGATTTATGGAGAATTTGGATCGATTGCACGAACTTTCGAAATACTCTGATCTCCTTATAAATATCGGTTTCACTGCTGCGAGGCTTGTTCTTTGTATAATGCTGGCGGAATCTGTAGCGTGAGATGAAGAGTCGAAGTTTGATCATCGTCATTGATTCTTAGAATCTGGGTATTGTGTTGTTCTTACGCATGTGGGAGTTGTGTTTTTCCTAGTCTCCCTTTATGGGGTCATGTTGTTCAGCTCCGTGCTAGAGATGCATCGGAAGGAGTGGGCGCATCTTTTGTGCTGCTCTCTCTGTTTTTTATTCTTCTTCTTCCTCCTCCTCTCTCTTTTTCTCTATCACCTCTTTCTTTTCTCCTATCCTCTCTTTTCTTCTTCTCCGATAACTTTCATTATGTCTTTCTCCTTTGTCTTTTTCCTTCCCGTCTTGAACTCTTTTGTACCTTTTCTTTTCTTCTTCTCCTCTTTTCCACTCTTTTCTTTTCTCCCTATCCACGCCTCTTTTTTTTTTTTGAGGCTGCTTGTGCTGAATATTACTCGAATGTAATCGAGGACACCAGCGATTATGGCGAATGTAATTCAATTGGAAATAAAGAGACACTTTGCTTTTATGTCTATATATCTTCTTATTTTGCCTTTTTCTTAGCATATATATATGGCTATTTAAGATGTCTAACCAAATGATCAATGAACGTTCCATCTGTCACATGAGATCCGATAAGGCATTATTTGTATTACAAACTGATCTTCTTTGAGTAGAAAGCGGCTTAAGATGTTCCGCATTCCACGTATGTGCGCCAGAACTTTCCTCTTCCGTTTGAGTTCATAATTGCAGTCACGGCGGCCGGGATATGATGTGAGACCTTCCGGGTTGGAATGCTAGCTTTCCATGCGCTGGGTTCTTCCTTGCTGGCAGGAGCTTCTTTAAGACTAAGTCGCCCGGCATATAGCTCCTGGGGTTGACTTTTTGATTATAGTACCTCGCTGTTTTCCTTTGATGACTCCAACCAAATACGCCTTTGAACACCTTTCACGCTTTTTCTTCTAGGAGCTCTATGTTTAGGCAGAGACCTCGTCATTCATGCTCCTACGATGTAACTCGACTCTTGGAGACTTTATTAGATCTCAGCGGGGCTCTTTGCCTGTGCCAAAGGTAGACAAATAGGAGTTTCTGGGTTCTGGAGCACATTACGTATTAGATCCTGTAAGCCATAGTACCGCAGGGAGGTATTCCTGCAAACTCCCTTTGAGATCTTCTAATTTGGTCTTGAGGCGACCTTGGGGGTTACGATCGTGACTTCGGCACATCCATTCGATTTAACGGGATGTCTTGAGGACTGAATGAGTAATAATTTTTAATTCGGCTGTTTCAAAAATCTGAATTTAGCATTTAACCGGCGCTGCATTTATGCGATACGGACTCACGGGGATGCGAACGCATATGATGGCTCGCCCGCACGAAATTACGTATTTTTGTAATTGCCGGCTAAGGTTCGACACGCCCGCTTGGTAGTAATCCCGCTGCGACAATTATGAATTTGCAGCGTCATACACCAATGGGCGAGGGGTCCCGATATATCGAACCCGTTGTTGGGAAGGCCCGGGGACTTGCGATTGATGTTAAGGGTTCCACAGGCGGGAGGCGTGAGATCTGGCGTGCTCTGGCGAGATCACGCATTTCTTGACTAGATCGATCGCATCGCATTATGGTTGGCGATGGTATCGCGCCTTAAAACTTTTTCTGCTAATACGGGGGCTCGCGAAGCCATGATTCCGCGTACACCCTGGTAAGCCACCTCTCTCGAAACCGTGCTGATGTCCTCCCCAGCGATGCATTTAAGAAAGGGTAAGAAAAATCCTCGCTTGTAGAGACTTCCTTTATGATTAGTAATTTGGTGACCTTGCCCTTGTACACACTCTTTGGGTCCGCCAGACTGTGCGCCAGTTAAATCACGGATCGTCATTTCAGCAGGTTCTCAGGTGTTTCAATCCGCCTGGGATCGACCGAGAAGGTTATCAAGTATTTAAAGAGGCGTCGACACGCGGTCTTCTTGTGAAATTTGTGTTTAGCCATGGCGTGCCGCAGAGGAATTCTACGTTCACGGGGACATGTTTGTTAAGCCAACACAAATTTTCTTTAATGGTCCATGGGACCTTTAGGAGGTATAGAATCATCGTTCACTTTTTGGCCGTGAGTCTCTTCTATTTGTCGACCACCGGTGGGGAGTCAGCGTATACCTCTGGCGGTGAGCCTACAATGAATGGGCGAGTTTGAGACTGCTTTATCAACGCCTCATATTCGGCCTCGTTGTTTGAAGCATGGAACCCAAATCTGAGTGCATATTCAATGTCTATCCCTTCTGGTGAGGTTAGAGATTAGGCACGCCATAGCTTCCTTAGCATTTACGAGAGGCTCCAGCCTGAAGCTTCAGTTGGGAGGTCGTTCTTTCGTGAGTGGTGCGACGAGTTATGTTGGTGGATTCCATGAAGTCGGCGGTTTAATGCTTTTATGGCTGTTTTTGGCTTTGTATACGTGTCGAACTTCGCTTGGCGGCTCTATGACCCACTTCATCCAGCCTCCCGGAGCCAGTTTCATGCAAATACTTGCCCGCCATCGGATATTACAATCGGAGACTTCTATAGTGTGAGCTGAAATAAGACCAGGCTTCCGTGTGATTCAGCGCTAGTATTAGATTTTTCTCGATTACCTCTCTCAGCTCCTCTGGGCTCATTGCAATAGTAAATGGGTGTTGTACTTTCGTTCTTTGTCTCGCCCAGTCTACTTGTTGTAGTCGAGAAATCGGATCTGACGGGGAAATGCAGTGAGGAGTTCTCGGCGGGACTTACTAAAATAGGTGGAGGAGAACTGGATCGTTTTTAATGTAATAAATGCTTCTTCGCGCCGCATTCCATTGGAAGGCCTTCTTGAACTTTGAAGAAGGGGCGGCGCGTCACTCGCCACGGATATAAATCGGCAGGGCCATGATCTTCTGTCGGTCGTTGGACTTCCTTTATTCGATGGTGATGGCATGCCGACACAACCTTTATTTTTATGCGGGTTTGCCTCAATTCCTGTGGTTGACTATAAAGCCCGGAGATTTTTAGGTGACACGCCCAGCGCATTTAGGTGGGTTCGGCTTCATGTTGTAATTCCTTAGGATGCAGACGCCTGCGAGGTGAGGGATGTGGAGATTGGGCGTAGTAGATTTTACCGACATGTCATCTACGTATACCTCCCATAGTTGCGCCTATCTTACATTTAAGGAACGTGGTTTCTTAGCCTGCGTGGTGGCTCTGCGTTCTTGAGCGACGGCATCACTCGATAGCAATAAGTTCCACTGGTACGTGACGAAAGAGGTCTTTCTGGTCATCGGTCGAGTACTAATCTGATTGTAGCCCGGAAAATGCGTCATAAAGCGAGAAGTTAAGTGGCCAGCGATGGCGTCCGCGATGAGGTCGATCCTTGGCAAAGGAAAGGCGTCGCCGGGCATGCCTTGTTTATGTCAGTGGAAGTCGATACAAAGTGCCACTTTCCGTTTCTTTTTGGCGGGGACAACATTAGCCCGACCACTTTCGGGATATTCTACACCCTGATTGCTCTGCTTGGAGAAGCTTGCCCGATTTCACCGTTGATGGCTTTACGCCTCTCACGGCGCGAAAGCTCTGCGTTTTTGTTTGGCCGGCGAAGGATGGGTTGGTGTTCAATCACGTAGTGATTATCGTAGGATCGATTATCAGTATCCGCGTTTCCATGCGAATATATTACGTGTAAAAATTGAGTGAGGTTTTGAGGTCTCCGTTAGTCTAGAGCGATATAGGCGGCGAGATGTTCGGGTCGATCATCGGTGATACCGGTTCTAGTTTCGCCCGAGGGTTTCGGGTCGGGTGAGTATCGTCGGCGTATCGGCTTCGTCTACATTCCACGTTGTCAGCGCCCTTTGTTTCATGGAGGCGATTGCCAGCATTCCACGGCACTCGATCTCCTCGGACCATTCCTACACCATGTATGGTTGGAAATTTGATTATCATGTGATACGCAGAGGGATGGCTTTTATTGCGTTGAGGGAGGGTGCGCCCCGAGTATGTTATGGCCCGCGGCCCAGGCGTACGATTAGGAACCTCGTCGTCGTCGCACAGCGAAGAGGCTCTCCGAGTTAGTACCAGTTGAATCGAGCCCAATGGTAATACCTTCTCTCTTGAAAACCCCGCTAGATGGGTGTTGGCGGGATCTAGCTTTTCTCTCCCAATGCGGAATTTTGTGGGTGGCGAAGATGATGTCGGTGAACTCCGTTATCAATTAAAGCTTAGATGGTATTGTATTGTACGATCTCGCGAACCACCAATGGAGTCGTCATTGGGATCTTGGCATCCACACTCAGTGCGAGTCGGAGAATGTGATGGTAGTGTCGGTCGCGGTGTATAGTTCTTGCCTTGTATTCCCGAATCTGCCGATCGGTGCTCATTTGGTGGGCCTTAGAAACGGGAACTAAGATTCTCCTCCTCCTACTTGAATCCTCACAGAGATCGTGGATTTCTCAAGGGGTTCGATCTTTGAGTTCTTGTTTCACCCGAGGTGGTTTGTTGTTGTTAGTCGGGGCACAGTTACGGTCTGGACGACTTTAGACGGTCCCAGGGTTGGTTCGGAGATGTAAACGTCAGGAGATATCCGTATTTGTACTAAGTATTCTATCTCTTCGGTTATATACAATTGTCCGTCTGCAGTAATCTGGAACTGCGATGTTGGAGTTGTCCCTTGTGGCGGGATCTAATTTCATCGAGTTGGCCATCTCGGGCTTGTTCGCACCTCATGCGGGACTGTGACAAGCGAGGGCTGTTAGGGGTGTGAAGCGGCGGGGGGCGAGTAGCATCGTCGTCTTCGGATTGTGAGTGGAGCCCCAGACCGGTCTCACGAGATTTCCCCTCCTTTTGGGGGATCGTTCTCGATCTTCTCTTGGGGATTTATCCTGGTCGTCCTGCCTTTTAGGACTTCGTCCTCGCCGTTTGTCTGTTGCACTTTTTTCTTTACGGGTGGAAGAACTCTCTTTCTTTGATATCAGGGCCTCCTCGCCGTTTATGTATTTCTCTGCTTTGGCGAGTACTTCGGCCATGCTGGCTTGCGGATTCTTCGAGATGGAAAACATCAAGTCTTTCGATTGTACTCCTAACCCTGCAATGAATGCTGTGATGGCGAACTTCTCATCGGGTATGTCTATTTTCAGGGACTCAGCGTTGAACCTTTGCACGTATGACTTTAAACTTTCCTGGGAGCCCTGTTTGACACTCAACAGATGGTAACTCGGCTTTCTGTACGTTCTGGCTCCGATGAAGTGGGAGACGAACGCAATGGATAGTTCCCTGAATGACGAGATGAATGAAGGGGGAATTCACAATGAGGCGGGCCAAAGTGGCCCTTTTAGTGTAGTGGCGAATGCCTACGCCATGCAGTCGATTCCCATGTAGCTCCATCCGATTTTGTAGGTATTAAGGTGATCGCCAGGGTCTTTGACTCCATCGAGCGTTTCTATTGTGGCATTCCCCGAACCGGCCGGAAGGGGAAAGTGTATCACCTCGGCTGTGAAGGAGACTTCGGTTTTGTTGTGCAAAGTGTCAAATGTTCGGGCGCGTCCTCTAACCACCTCCTTCACACGGCTGAGCTCCTGTTGAAGACTTCGAAACCTCTGCTCCCATGTCTGCTCTCTGCTTTTGGTGAGGTGATGTGGTGCCGTTCGCGACCTGCCCCGATGTTAGCCGTTTCCTCCTGCGAGGGGCGATTGGGGTCCGTGCCCCGGATCGGTTGGACTGCATACGCCCGCCCGCGCGGGGAATCTTCCTTGATCGAGTTATACTCTTCGCGGGGAGGGAAGGTCACAGTCTTCCCAGGGCTGTCGTATCTCAGTGGATGTTGCAGCCCATCCCAGTGGATTGTTCGGTCTTCTATCGGGCGTTGATTAGCCCGAGGCGAAGTGCTTCCACTTCATTAGTATTAGTTTGCATTATGCGTCTAGGAGGTGTCTGTTATACTGCGTTGCACGGTGGATCACGCATCCTCAGTTAGGCGTTGCCTGCTTGTGTTCCTTGTTGATACCATCAGTAATTGAGAAATCAGTTATATTTATAAAGGAATTGTCGTTCCACCAGTGTGGCGCTAAGCCCGATGATGCTTTCAGCGGGCCCGGGGTGGGCGTGTGGGACATTGGCTGAACGGATTGTTGTGGTACGGGATGCGGCGTCTGGATTGTCTGGGCTGAGGTAGGATTGTTGCACCGTTGATCTGCAGGCTCTGGACGTAGCACTCCTCTGCAAAAACAAAGAAGAAGGGGGTCGGCGAGGGCTTCGCCCGTGGCCGCTCCCGATGCCTAAGTCGGTTTCTTTACGGGGAGAAAAGAGCGCGGAGGCGAATGTTGCGTATGTATATGCGTGCGAGTGTGTGTAGGAATGTTGAGGCGTTGGTTTTGCATTACCTTTCAGATGGGTGGTCTTGTATTCATAGTAGATGTTCAGCCAGTTGGGTGGTGGTTAGGAGTTCACTTCCCATTGGGCAGGGATATTTCTTATTTTTAGTCCATATCGGATTTGGTCTGAATATAGGAAAGGGTTTGCTTGTTTGAGATAATCCTCTTTCCTTATTGGGGGAGATCCAACTGGCGATGATCTATTATTATTTTCCCTTCCTTATTGATAAGGTTTGGTTGGATCGGCCGGGATAATATATTATAGGGGTTGATATTCTATTTTGTGTGACGATACCTGATATGATTTGTAGGATATGGGGCTTCCAATTCATTAAGGGTTGTCCTTTGGACCTAGCCCCTTGGGCCTTCGATTTGGGTCGATACTGAGGAGCCTGGGTATTGCGTTGGGCGTACCACTTCTTTGGGCTTGGTCAGTGGGCTGAGCTATTTTTAAACTTCCCATCGAGTTTAAATTGGATTGAAGCCATTGGAAGATACTTGAGAAACCCGACACCCATCTTGCGAAGGTTGTTAGCACGGATTCACGGTCGTTGAGGTGAGATTAGACCGATATTGATTTGAGAGCATTGGTGTGCTTCACCACTACTCCTGGCTGAATTTAAGCGTCAGGTCTCTCCACATTGAAAGACCAAGCTCGTTATGCGTGTGGCCTGGAATTTTTTGAATATCGCTATGGTTAGTCTCGAAATAATTAAAATCATGTCGAAATTTGGAGCAGAAAATCAAGTAAGGGGGCATTATCAGTTTCAGGGGCATTAGTAGGGTCTCCTCGGCCTGGCCAGAAAAAATGAGGCTTTAAGCCTAAGTCGGGCCCAGCTCAAGTCAACGAGTCGGGCCGGACCGGGTTTAAGAAAATTTTAAGGCTTATAGCTCAGCCCACGAGCCCAAACAAGACAAACCTGCCAAGCTCATCTCTTCCCCCTTCTCCTCTCCACGCCCGCATCCTTGCCCCCCCCACAGTATTTTTTATACTGTGTATTATCTAACTTCACATCGGGTCATTATGCAAATAACTAGTATTTATATGGTACTACAAAATTATTTAAGTTATGAAATTTTTAATGATATAATTTTTGCAATGATAGAAAAGATTAAAAAATATTGGGGAGAAATACCTTTGATTTATTATATTTGTTTAATTGTGGACCCTAGATTAAAATTTAATGCTCTAGATGAATGGATTTATGAGATTATTTACAATGAAGATCAAATAAAAATTGAATAAATTAAAAATGAAGTAAATTTGTTATTATATATTTTATATAATATTTATAAAGAAAAATAAGGAAATGATATTAGTTTGATAAAATCATCATCCACGACAAGCTCCCCATCTTTTTATAAAAGCCCTTTAGAAATGTTTAAAAGTAAAAAAAAGGCAACAACTAGTTCTTTAAATAATACAACCGATATAGATAGATATCTTAGTGTAAAAGCGATTCGATTTGAAACCAGTAGAGATTTTGAAATTTTAAGAATGGTGGAAAAACAACAAAATAAAATACCATGTGTTATCTATTATTGCATGTGATGTATTAACCATGCATGTGAGTACAGTCGCATCGGAAGCTGCTTTTAGTGCAGATGGAAGAGTGGTTAGCAAAAGTGATGCTATTGTCACTGAAATGTCGAGAAGAGTAGCATGTTTAAAAGATTAGAATTTAGCGAGACCGAAAGTTACGATCATGTTCGAGAAGTTTATATTATTTTAATCTGGAAGAACTTAAATTTATCAAAACATGAATGGATCCATGATAATTCCGTACGGAAAATAGTGATTAAAATATTTAGTTAAATGTATATTGTATTTTTATTTTTCTTATAGTTGAAAAATATAAATGATTCAAACCGAAATAAGTAGGTGCCCACGACCTTGTTGGGATGTACTTATTTTATAATGATGTAAACTTTTCATACATTTCCAAATGTAATTATATTCGATGAATAAAATTTTTAAACAAGTATTTTTATTTTGAATTGTTTTTTAAAAGCTTACTTTATTTTTATTTAACTTTTGGGCTAATTTAATAAAAAGCCTAACTACTAAATTGGAGGTGGACTTTTAGGGCCTAAGAGCCCACGTAGTGAGCCGACCACAAATCAAGCTCGCGGCTGTACTTCTTAAAAGCAGGCTTGAAGTAGGGCTTTGGCCGATCGGGCGAGCCTGTGATCCCCGATCCGGTCGATTGGTGGGTCGAGCAGTTCGGGATGCTCTATTCTTATAACTTATAAACTTTAAGGTTTTCATTCATATAATGTTAAACATTTAACTTGTATTATATTTTGTAGCAGCGGATAACAAAATATATATACAAGCTAACTATATGGAAGTGTTCCACATGTACAATATTTACATTGTTTACAAAAGTAACAAAAATACATGTATATTATACCAAATGGTCTTCCAGTGGGCACCTATTGATGTGTTGGCCTTGTTTGCTGATGTGGAGTGTCCGGACTTCTCGTTTCTGCTTCTCCTGTACCTAACACGAATAAAACACCCATGCTAAGCTTATAGCTTAATGGGAATTAACACATATTGACGACCTCTAATAAGGGTCATCACACTTTAAACAAATACATATAATGTTAACATTCATTTACATATACACATGCTTATTCATATTTTGCACAAGTCATTGATATATAATACTACCTATATCATACTTGTCGTCTTATCATATTTCATTGCTTACTATATTTTATATACTTTTCCCAGCTAATCTTTTCCTCTGCTTCTTTGGCATAATATATAATTTCATCGCCGCAATGATGCTATGCTTCTCATATAATGTCATATATTATATGAACCTTCGTTTATGTATCTTTGTCATTTTCTTTATGTTTCATACACCGCATAAGCTTTAGAGTGATACGGGGAAAGCTGTATGTACCGTCTTATCCTTTGTACGAGGCAGTGATCTCCCATGTGTTACCTCGCGATGTTATAGTGATCGACGGGATCTATGTCATCTACCCAAATGGGGCCTCGATATCTGTAAACTGTATGTCGCAACAACTGTATCTCGATAGGTGAGGCCTATCTATCAAACTATTCGGTCATAAGCAGACAATCTGTTTCATTATGTTTTCTTACCCATTTTTTATGTATTAGAAAAGATATCTCATATACATGAATAACTAACGATATCGTATCTTATAAGATAATCCTTATCGAATAATTTCTTATAAACATTTAAGCGTACTTTTCTTATAACAAAATTATACGTGTTTTTCTCTTTAGCTTTCATATATTAAACTTATACATATACTTGTACTTATAACGCCTCATTATTAGAGACTTCACCGGTTGTCCACACTAAATTCGTAGGCGGCCAGTGCAGTCAACGTTTTCAACTTAGGGTCATTCATATTTGAACCCCTGTTATTCATTTATTAGGGTTCTATCTTATCGATCTTTCATGATTTGGGCTTAATAGTAAAAATACAGAAAGCCCATTTGTCCCGGAAAGAGTGGTACTGTCAGTGCAGAGTACCATTCATGTTTAAGTGAGTGGTACCTGTACTACTTTGGATGGTACCAGTACCATTTTGCCTCTACATAAGTGATAAAATTTTACTTTATTTGATGCGTTGCCGATCATGGCTTGCCCCAAAAATGACAAATTTTGTCATTTTACCTCATACTATCAATACATCCTCTGTTCATCCTACATAAAAGCCTACCATAGTTCCTCCCAAACAATTCTAAAATGGTTAATAACTTGAAAACAATTCTAAATGGTTAATAACACAAACATAAGGTTAGTTCCAGGTTGTTCTAAGCCAAACTCAATTTCTTACAAATAACTTAATCTATACTCAAATGGTTCAGCCTTAACTATACAATTAGAGGTTTACCAACTTCCAACTTTCAACATATCTATGGTGGATGATTTCTAACTAACTACAAGTTTGAACAAATAATAATTCATACCAAACCATGAAATCCATGAGATTGTGAATTTCCATACGATTCCATACCCAGAAATCGCCAGTTTAAAGTACCTTTGTCTTTCTTATATATTCTTCATTAACACTGTATTCACTTATTATATATCCTTCTCTTATATATTCTCATATACGTTTTTGCCTTTGTCTTCCTTATACTACATTTGAGATATTTTGCTTTAAGATAAAATTTTGTTTGGCCTTATCTCATTTTTGAACTCTTTTTCTCATTTTTGCATTTTGGTCCTTTAGTTATCTATTATTCTCATTTTAACTTTTCAAAATTCTACTTTGGCATATGCACTTATTACATTATGACCCTTGGGTCCTATATTGGTAAATGACCAATTTACCCTTGTCTTTTAATATAAAGTCAGGGTTTTCAACTTTACATTTTCTTTTTAGCTGTTTTATTCTGGAAAAATATAATTTAACATTCTCAGAAGCATGTTTATAGCCCTGTCGAGGAGTGCCTGTTTGAGATGTCTAAACTCTACCTTCAAAGGTGAATCTAAATTCTCATAGCGGTCGAAAGAGTTGGGATCTTGTACTCTCTGATTGCTTGGCTCCAGTAGCTTCTCTGCCATGGTGTTTGCTAGAGCACTTTCACTAATAATTGCTTGATTTATTGACAAATTTGTTTCACCTTCGAGCTAAATTGCCTTTGTCTAAATCATATAACATCGCTTTGTACTTGTATCTCTTGTGCGGTAGTATGTGTGGCTGTGAGCGGTATCTCCGGGCATCGACCGCATGGCAAACACATTATCGCGCGATTTAGCGACTGGGAGGGAGTGCCAAGCGATACACCGGACGCAGTTCTCTAACTTCACTTCGAATGATAGACCTTGGACTCAACCCCTCTTCTTGGCGGTAGAATTTACCTCCGCGACGATACTTTTAAAGACGCGTATTCACGTATGTCGACATCTCTCCTTTTTAAATTGGCATATGACTTTTTTGTGATCATGGCGACCTTTAATCTTTCTTAGGAATAACTGAACTTTATGTATCTTTTTACTATATAGGATCAATCACTTTATGCTCATGCGGGTTCGTCCGACACAGAGTTTATCTCTTTGTCCATATAAACTTCTTAAGTTATAGTACTGATGCCAGTTGATAAGCTGACATAAACAATTATCGATGGAATATACACATCGACTTCGGTGAGATTCCATTACACATCACGAAGCATATCTTTAAGTATGAATCAACCTCTCGGTGTCCGTCTATCTGCCAGGATGGAATGTTATGCGAAATTCAGCCTGAGTACTTAAGGTGAGTGTAGTTCCTTCAGAATCTCGAGGTAAAGCGGATCTCTCGACCTGATAGGCCAACCACAGTCATCCACATACCAACTCATTTAGTCAATCCATAGAATAGTCAATCCATTTGGAATAAAATGGTAGACTTGCATTTATCAACAATCACCCAACCCAGTGTGTTTTCATTACTTGAGGAAAACCCGACACAAAATCCATGGTAATGTTATCCCACTTCCATTGAGAATTGGAGGATTAAGCGAACTGTGAAACTTGGTATTCGGCTTTAACTTCTGCGACATGTCAAACATTTAGACACATACTCTTATCCACATCTCTTTTCATTTCTTTCCGCAATAATCTTGTTTTAGTCTTGATACATCTTAATGCAGCCGAGGATGCATAGTATCTTAGTATTATGAGCTTCAAATAACAACTTTTTCTTTAGCTCTTTATCATTTGGCACACATAATCGATTCCGGAAATACAAACTTTCAACTTCTTTTACTGAAAAATCAGTCTTATCCTCTGTACCTTTTTCTGCATCTCTTCATCATTTTTCTGAGCATCTATAATTATTTGCTTTTAAACAGGCTGCGCTTTTAATTGAGCTACTATAGCTCCATCAGATATTATTCTCCATGTATTGTGTTGTATTAACAAAGCTATCATTGCCTTTCTACTTAAGGCATCTGCTACCACATTAGCTTTTTCGGGGTGGTAATCTATTATACAGTCATAATCTTTAAATAGCTCACAACCACCTCATTGTCCTCGAATTTAATTCTTTACGAGTAAGCCAATCTTGGAGACTCTTATGATACGTGTAAATTCTACGTTTTCCCCCGTAAGTAGTGTCGCCGTATTTTCAAGCAAACACTCTGGCGACCCGACTCACAGGTCATGTGGGTGGGATAATTTTGTTCATGTGGCTTCAAGCGCACGGAGGCGCGTGCCGCAACTTTCCCATCTTGCATTAACACATAACCCGAACCAATTCACGGAAGCATCACTATCTGAGGTGTACTCTTTTCGAGGTAGGTTGCGTTAATGTAGTCTTCAACCTGGCATTTCTTTCAATTGTTCGAAACTATTACGCGTTTATCGGTCCCTCAAGCTTTACTCTTTCACGAGTAATTGCAGTAGTGAAGCTATGTGAGAGAATCCCTTCACAGAATCTTTATAATATCTTTAGGCAAAAAAAAACTTCTCAGCCACACGTAACAACTTTGGTTTCGATTCACCACGGCTTGGATCTTGCGAAATTCGACTCTTATACCCTCAGCGGACACAATATGGCCTAGGAATGAAACTTCCTTTGTGAAAATCACATTGCTAAACAGCATACAACTTTCTCTCTTAAAGTTTGTGAACTCGCTGATATTGCTCATGCTTTTGCTCATCTCTGGAATATACTTGTATATCATCAATAAAGACCACTGACATTGGTCACAAATAAGGTGAAACACACATTCATCAAATCCATAAATGCATCGGAGCATTGAGTCCTTAAATGGCATTACTAAAAACTCATAATGGCCATAACGGGTTTTGAAAGCTATTTTCGGGACATCAACCTCTTTCACGAAGTTGATAATATCCGTCCTTGAAGACTATCTTGAAAAGACACTTGCTCCTTTGGCCGATCGAATAGATCCTCGATTCTCGGCCCGATGGGTATTTTTTCCTTTGTCACTTTGTTGATTTGCGATAATCAGTCACACATCAGTAGAAGTGCCATATTTCTTTCACGAACAAAGCAGGTGCACCACAGGGAAACAGCGGGTCGAGATAAATCCTTTATCCAAGCTCTTGATTGACTCTTTAACTCTTTCGGCTTAGTTGGAGTGTCTTGCCACATGGTGTCCACGGAACCGAAAGGGGCCATTCTTGTTTCATTTTCTATGGCTAGGTCACCTCCTCTTCTAGTGGAATACGTGCTCTTCGGGAATACATCGAAAATTCCTTACTCTTTGAATCTTTTCACCATCAACTTGACCTCTTGGAGTCATTATCCTGACAAAGAATGTCTCACAACCTTTTCTCATAAATCTCCTAGCTTGCATAGAGGAGATCACAGTGGACATTGCACTTGATCTAATGCCTTGTATTATCACCCAGATGCGGTTAGAGCATCTTAACCTTTCTTGTCTTTTGACCATAATCAGCGATGGCTCGGTGCTTAAACAAACCCGATCCATTCGAATCAAAGTCAAACTCTCGGAATGGTAAGGTTATCAAATCGACCCAGAGAAACTCTCTTCTTGTATAACAATGGGGCAATTCTTGTATATTTCTATTCATACTATCTTATGCCACTAATATAATTTGGTCACATGCATGTCATATGATAAACTGTTCCTTTTCAGCATCTTATGGAACACATGCTCGATGCATACATATGAATGAGTAGATCCAAGATCTATTAATGCATGCATTTCAATACCATAAGTGATGCTGCGACAGTACTTGAGCATCTTGATCCTCACGAGCCTTCATAGCATATGCTTGTGCTAGAGCTGAAGGCATAGGACGATCTACTATCTCTGACACTGTACCTCCTTATCCTCTATGTTGGCTCTAGCCCCCTCGACCTCTACCTCTATCTACAATGTTGGTGGTGCATTTGTCCTCCTCACACTATTACTTTGAGATCCACTATTATCCCATGACTCTTTGGGGCCAAATTTGCCATAAAATGGTCGGTGCCTCCCATCACAGAAGCACCCTCATGTCACTAATTTGCAAACTCAAGGAAATGCCTTCTATGGCGATAGGAACGTGCGGAAATTTGTCCACTGTCTAAATAAACACCTCTGTCTTCGGTGCTCGTGGACTAGCTACCTTCTACCTCGTAGCATAACTATATTTTGATTGAGAAATTTGGAGATTCTTTAGCTCTTTTTCCAGAGGAGGACTGGCTCACTCCAGCTTCTTCTTATGAAATTTTTCCTTGTTACTCATTTCTAGTCTCTCTATTTTCATTACAACTTGGACTAGTATTAGAAATCTGCTTGGAGTCTTTGTCACTAATTTGGATATCTTTTTATGAGCTCATTTTAGTCCGTCCTCCAATTAATACACCTTTGAAATGCCTCGGTGAGGATTGATTCAGTGCGTGCTTTGCTAAGATGACAGATTCTTTCTCATATTCCGTAATAAGTTCCTTTAGCCAGTTCGGGGAACTACTTCCACTTGGTCTCCCTATACATATTAGAGACATATTTGGCCCTGAACTCTTGGACAAAAAACTCCCTTGGTATGGGATCTAGAAGCCTTGGACTTCTCAACGCTAGTTTCCACCAATCATATGCCTCACTCTGCAATAGTGAGACGACACATGATACTCTCACGATCGGGGGCATCTAGCTATCGATATTCTTTGTAACTTTTCTAACGAGTGGCTATCGAACTCTTCCATGTTTCTCCATGGAATTCCTCTGACCCATTGTCTTTTACCATATCTATCAGGGCTTTTGGGCACATTAATCTTTCTAATGCGAGTCATATCCTGAGATTTCCTCGATGCGCTTCATGTTGATCCGTAGACACTTGGCTTTCATACGAAATATTCGGAAAGGATTAAAAGCGAATAATCCACGATCTCTAGGAGTTAACACTTTATTTTGCTTCTTCGGTTGGTTTGAAGACAATCCGTCTATCTGAAAACGCAAAGGACATCCACATCAGGCCAACACATTACTAAACACATGCTTTTCTATCATATACTCTATTCTAGAGCCGCATAAACCTAGGCTTTTCCAGAAACGCCTAAACCTAAGCTCTAATACCAACTAAATTGTGACACCTTTGATCAGGCAGATTGGTGGAGTGCAGGCAGAATCCGGGATGCTCTGTTTACTATAACTTATAAACTTTAAGCTTTTCATTCATATAATGTTAAACATTTAACTTGTATTATATTTTGTAGCGGATAACAAAATATATACAAGGCTAACTTTATATGGAAGTGTTCCACATGTGATATTTACATTGTTTACAAAGTAACAAAATGCATGTATATTAGACCAAATGGTCTTCCGGTGGGCATCTGATGATGTATTGGCCTTAGTTCTTTGATGTGGAGTGTCAGGACTTCTCATTTACGCTTCTCTTGTCTTACCTACGAATGAAACACCCGTGCTGGCTTATAGCTTAGTGGGAATCTTTATATTCAATGATACTCCCAATAAGGGTCATCACACTTTACAAGCAACACATATAATTCGCATTCATTTACATATACACATTATTCATATTTTGCACAAGTCATTTATCAATATACTTCTACCTATATCATACTTATTCGTCTTATCATGTATTTCATTTGTACTTATATTTCATGGAGCTTTTTCTTGTCGTCTTTCCTTTCTCTTCTTATTCTTTATGGCTGTATCTTATCATCGCTGTGATGTTATGCTTCTCATATAATGTCATATAACATCTGCATTTCCATTTATGTATACTTGTCATTTTCTTTTATGTTTCATGCATGCATAACCTTAGAAGTGGATACGGGAAAAAACATATGTACCAAAATGCTTATCCTTGCATGCAGCGCCAGTGATGCATCTATATGTACCAAAATGTACTATCCTTTATGCAGAGGCGATGATCTCATCTGTATGTCCCCGAGCGGGGCCGCTATAGTGATCGAAGCGGGATCTATGTCATCGACCCAAACGGGGCCTCGATACGTAAATTGTATGCATGACAAGCGTATCGATGAGGCGAGAGGCTTTATCCCAATCGACTACTCTGTCATAGCGGAGCCAATCCGTTTTTATTATGTTTTTTTACCCATTTTTCATGTATTAGAAAAGATATCTCATATACATAAATAACTGCTGATATTATGCATACTTATGAGATAATCCTTATCAAATAATTTCTTATAAACATTTAACTGTACTTTTTCTTATAACAAAATTATACGTGTCTTCTCTTTAGCTTGCATATATTAAACTTATACATATACTTGTACTTATAACATATATGTATTAAGGGAATATAGTTTGTCCACACTAAACTTGTAGAAATGACAAGTGCTTGTGTGTTTTCAACTAAGTGTCCTTCATATTTGAACCTCGTTATTCATTTATTAAGGTTTCTATACTATCAGTGTATGAATTTGGGCTTAATAATGTAAAAATACAAGAAACTAGGGCTACCAGAAAAAATTGGTCTTTGCATAATTCACATCGATCTAGTACCATTCATGTTTTGGTGAGTGGTGCCGCCACTTGGATGAATGCTGGTACCATTTGCCTCTGCATAAGTGGTGCCGTACCACCCACTGTTTGGTCTTAGGAACCGATCCACGGGGCCTTTTAGAAATGGCCAATTTTGTCATTTTACCTCACTTTCTTTAATACATCTCCTCTGTTCCATCCTACATCAAAAACCTACCATGAATTCCTCTGGCTCGTTCTAAAATGGTTAATAACTGAGAAACAATTCTAAAATGGTTAATAACAAACATAAAGGTTAGTTAGGGTTTGTTCTAAACCCAAACTCAATGTCTTGCAAATAACCCTAAAAATCTATACTCAAAGGGAGGATTTCATACTCAACTTATATGAATTAGGGTTTTACCAACCCAGCTTCGAAACATATCGTAGTTTAGGATGAATTCTAACTAACCCTAGGTTGGAACAAACTAATAGTCATACCAAACCATAAAAATGTAGAATTCACGTGAATTTATACAATTCCATGCAAAAATCATAGTTTCCATCGGCACAGTCTTCTTTCTCCTTCGTACTTCGCCTGTATAACCTTTGTATTAACCTCCATAAACCTCTTATATAACATATCTCGTTTTTGCTGTCCTTTATGCCCACTTGAGATATTTTCTTTAAGATAAAGCCGTGTTGCTTTTATCTCATTTTGAACTCTTTTTCTCATTTGCGTTTTGGTCGCTATTTATATATTATTCTCATTTTAACTTTTGAAATTCTACTTTGGCATATAGACTTATTACGTATGACCCTTGAGTCACATATTGGTAAATGTGATATCTGTCTGTCTTTTGTATAAAGTCAGAGTTTTTGCTTATTTTATTTTAACCTTATTTTATTTTGGAAAATCTGGCATTTACTTTATTATCTTGAAGCATGTTATAAAACATCGAGGGGTATAATTTAAGTGTCTGAGTTGGGCCTGAGTGTCTTATCGAGTACCTCAGCGGCTTTGGAATCCACACAGGCATTAAGCAAAGCTCAACATTCAACGGAAGGTAAGGTAGTTTTTTTAAATAGCTAAGAAATATATCTATAATCCTAATTTAAATATTTGGTCCTAGGAAGGAATATTAGAAAATGTACTTTTCAAGTTTATTGTGATTTTATCTTTTAATTGAAGGTTGTAATAAGTGAGTTTTGGGCATATTTATTTATTTTTTAATTATAAAATAGTTTAAAAATGAAAATAATATCCAAACTAGTACGTGAATAGTAATATTGCAGTTAATTTTCAAAATATTTGTAATGCGCGGTAGTATTAAATATTCTGATTAAATGCAGCTAATTAAAGCGATAATTTTATTTTAGCTATTTTAGTAATTTTTTTAAAAAAAAAACATCAATATGTCCATAGCTTGTTGTAAGTTTCTCCACCATTGGCTATTATGATTAAAATTCTTAATATATATTTTTTATAATATTGGATTTTCGAGGTCAACTTGTGCACAAATCGGCTAACCCATTACCCTGAAGTTAACGATTGAGTAATTCTTTGGTGACCGAAGAAGATCAAAACTAATGACCATTGAATTAAATCTCAAGATCTTAAACCCACTGAGCCGATTAAAATTCTTAATATTATTGATCTCAAAAAATATAAAAATTTTCAGCAATACAGAACCAGTAACAACTCAAGCAGATTTAAATTACGTCTCAGCACAAACTATGCACTTGATGAAAGCAAGAAGAGAAAAACAATACTTACAGATAAAGAGGTTACAAGTACCATAAAAAAATTTACTTTTTTAAATCAATAAATTTTACTATAAA
Organism: Tetrastigma voinierianum; assembly: GCA_016808115.1. Lineage (NCBI taxonomy): Eukaryota > Viridiplantae > Streptophyta > Magnoliopsida > Vitales > Vitaceae > Tetrastigma > Tetrastigma voinierianum. Next base: position 44,943 of record JAEQBH010004540.1, read on the forward strand.
AAAATTAAAATATTGTAAATTAAATTAATAAAATTTTAAATTAAAGTATTTTTCTGTCTTAATCATATTCTATAAATCATATGTTTGGAGTTCTCTTCTAATGATTTTTTTAAAACAGAAATTTTCATTTTGAATTCTTTGTCATAATAATTATAAATATATAATTGACATTTCATTGATTTATAAATTATCTTTTATATTTATTTTTTTAAACTTTATATCATTATCATAAATAAATTATAATTATTTTATTTATTTTATATAAGTTTATTCATTTAGATATATATATATATATATATATATATATATATATATATATATATATATATATATAACCATATATATATATACAGTATTTCGATTGATTTTAATTTCTTAGCATGATGAAATTAAATTTCACAAGTAAATTTATATGATTGATTTATGAAAATATCATTTCGTTAACGATTTAAAAGAAAAACCTACACTTATGTTTGTTTTACATCTTGGAAAGATATTCAGAATCATAAGGTCAATTGATTTTAACTCCTTTTCAAACAAAATCTAAATCAATCCTTAAAAACATATTATAAGAACATAAAACAAACTAAAAACCTAAATCAATCCTTGAAAACATATCATAAGAACATCCAACAAACTTTTGACTTGACAACTTTGAAATATAATTTTCAAATGATCTTCAAAATATGGCATATCACGGATTTTGGAAATTAGTGTTTTTCTTTGTTTTATTTCTTCATTTAACAAGTTCTATATCCAACTTTGAGGGGTCAAAGGGTAGCTCCAATGGTCTAATCCAATGATCATTAATTCAAGCCTTCTCAGGTAGCTCAATTGATTTAAGGTTTTTGAATTTAACTTAATGGTAACCGATTCAAGTCTCCTCACGACCATTGGACATTTACCCGACTGTTAACTTCAAGATCCTGTGAGATTAGTAGATGAGAAAAATGGCCCCATATCCATGGCTATAAAAAAAAAAAAAATTCAATTTTGATTAAGAGAAGGTAAAGTTAAAAGATGCATGAGATTAAAGAGAAATGATGTATACAACCCAAAATGAAAAAATAAATGTCTCAAGAGAAGACACTCGAATGGTCACCAATTCGAGTTTTTCTCAAAGCTCGGTCGATTATAGGCCTTTGGGTTTGACCTAATGGTCATTAATTCAAGTCTCCTCAAGATCATTAGAGGTTTACCTGAACATTAACTTCAGGGTGTCGTAGGATTAGTCGAGATGCACGCAAACTGACGGTTATAAAAAAAAAAAAAAAATTCATTTTTGATTAAGAGGAGGTAAAGTTAAAAGATACACGAGATCAAAGAGAAAAGATGTATATAATCCATAAAGAAAAAACACATGTCTCGTGAGAAGACACGCAGTTTAATGATCAACAATCACATATCAGTCATAATCAATATACCACCTACAGACTCTCTACACATGATATGAAGGTGGTGAGTAGATAACAACACGAGTTTTAGACCGAAATAGTGTTTTTGGGGAAAAAAAATGACGAATTTAGTTTTTTAGCCAAACTAATGCCCAAAGTAGTACGTTTGGGCCACGTAGGATTTATGCTAGCAAATGCCGTTGTTCTTGACATCATTTTTTCCTTCAAAATTTCAAATGCCGCAATCACGAACTGCGGATTTTAATTTAATTCAAATGTTGTGTTCAGGAACAGCGACATTTGATTTTTTAATTTCTTTAATAAGATAGCGGCATTTGAGTCTTTTATTTTTCAGCTCCCGTCTTCTTCCTCCCTATTTCTCTCCCCTTCCCCCATTTCACGTGATTTGTTGTTCATCCTCAGCATCGACCGACTAGGGCATGATTTCATCGATTTTTTGCTCCATTATTTTCTTCTTTGGTACTCTATTCGACACCACGGCCCGGATAAGTCTCTACGACATAGAATTTGTTTCACCGTTTGTTCTTCATCTCGGTATGGGCCAGAGCTAGGGCTTGATTTCATCGATTTTTGCTCATTCTTTCTTCTTGTGTGGTACTCTGACCGACCGCGACGGGTAAATATCCGATATAGAATTGTTTTTCAAAGTTTCTTAGATTGGTGGATTGATTTGGTTTGTTTGTTGATAATTTGGTAAAAAATCCTTGGTGATAATTTTTAGTTTCAACAGTCCTGTAATTTTTAACAAACAATCCTCGACTTTGCGTGTTTCTTCGAGTTATCCCAGCTACGAATTGTCGTTTTGAAATGGAAAATCTTATTTTCAGCAGTTTAGGGCGCGGTCAGATCTGTTCTTGAAAAGCAATTTTCTTCATTTGGTCTAAATTCTATCAAACTGGTATTGTTTATAGTTGGCTTGTCTGCCAAATAAATGTGATTTCACTAAGTTGGTTATTTGTTTCAGCGTTTTTTGTTAGAAATAGAAAATATGATAACTTAAAATTTGTTTGAGAAGTATGTTCGGGAAATGTTCTTTGAGAAATTTCCGAGTTTTAGATTGAAGTATTTCGTTTGTAAAAAAAGATGACAAAATTAGTTTTTAACGGAAAGTAATGACCAAAGTGTTGGACTAAAATAGTTTTTTAAGTGTAAAAACTGAGTTATTGGTTGACTTTTAGCCTAAATTAAAGTGGGACCCGATTGCTATTTTGAACAATATTTCGTGGGTTCATATTCTACTAAGTGAGGAGAATAATGTAGTATATTCATTTTGTCAAATCGAGTAAGAAATGAATGAGAAAATAGGGTCCCAAGTGATGTAAGACCCGAGAAAATTCCAATTTTCTTAAAAAGGGTAAAATGGTAATTTCGATAAAAATCCGGAATTTTTCTAGATCTCGGATGACGAAACGGACTTCACCATTGGAATTGTCTCCCGAAATCTAGCTAATACGTCGAATTTCGAGACAGTCAAAATTTCACGCTTTTCGAGGCACCGAGTATCGGGTGCCGTAAAACGGGTTTGAGAGACATATGATGTGACAAAAGTCACCTACTACATATACTCTTATGACACATGTTGCAAGATTAGAGAGATGATGAAAATGGACAACCTAGATTGTGCCAAGTGTCAAAATAGTGAAAAATGGGGGACATTATGGGAATTTTTGAATTGTTAATGAGATAAGACAAAAAACGTGAAACTGATGTTGTCTTCTTCATTTGAGAGCAAAATGGGCGAAACGTCTGATGGCGGGAATGAGATCACGATGGGTGAGGTTTTGTGTGCTTTAGAGAGAAAGTGTGTCTTCTCTCTACAGATTTCGGCCGTCGGTTCTCGTGAACAGAAATAAGTTTGTTCTGGCGAGGGCTAAGCGTGGACAGGTTGGTGGAGTTAGACAACTCCAAGAGGTAGGGATCTTTTTCACTACTTTGATTAATCTTTGGCTAGAGCCATGTAAATGGTTATAGATATTCTGAGGCTTGTTTAGCGATGGCTTTCGATCTCGAAAAGATTTGAGCAGGAGTGGAGAAAATTCCCTATGTGTGTGGTCGTGAGCGATGGCAGGGTTTTCACTTTGTTCACTTAAATAATGACCGCGTGTCTTTTTGGTGTGTAAATGTGTTTTAGTTGGTGATTCAAAATGAATTGCTCATGTTTGCCATTAGCCCATGTGAGCTAATTTTGGTGTAATTGATTGTGAATTTATAACATGTTTATATGATTTAATTATATTAATATATATGCATGTGAATATATTAGCATGGAATGTATTTGGAATTGGCATCATGCATTCCATATACGTGGGGCATCCTAAGAATATTAGGAATTGAGTGCATGACATGAAATTGAAAGAAAAGCTGAAATATTTGTGAAAGGAATTTCAAGGAAGATTTTCGAATAATTGCCTTGGAGGGGCGATCAGCAGATCACTTAGGATGAGGACCATAGTGACATTTAGGAGAGTTATCCACCAATTAAGCCTCAAGATGGTCCCAATATTTTCTGAAACTCGGTAGTAAGTTTTAGAGAACAAAAAAGCTTTTGGTTTGAAAACTGGATATTTTACTCGCATTCGAAGCAGGCATATGGGGAGTCGGGGAAGGACTACGAGACATGGGATTAGATCATAGACGTCGAGTAGGTTCATGAAATTGAATGTGATTGTTGTCATGCATGTGTGCACTTTTAGGTGGGGAGTAACCCATGTAGGAAATTATCTCTACTGGGCTTTGCTCACCCTGTCGAGGGATCACCATTTCAGGTACAGGGAGCGACCGGGAAGGTGATACTCATTAGAGGTCGTTTGAGAAGAAAACCGACTTTTGGCTTTGATGTTGTTGTATAACATGAATTAGAATGTTATAATTTTAATATATGTTGAATTAAAGTGGTGTAACTCTTGAACTATGATATATAGTTGGTGTATTTTGATGAGTGCGTGTATGGGCTAGTGGTAGTGTTTATCACGTACATGTCATGAGATTGATGTTGGAATGAGTTGCCCAGTTTGGGTAGAGCTCCGTGCAAGGAGACTCTGCTGGGTACTCGTGGTGGTGTCGGGTAGCTTAGGCATCCACAGTATTCGTGGGTTGACTGGTTGTCCAGCGGTGGGTTTTAGGGTGTATCACAAAGTGACCCTCTTGAAAAGGTCTTTGTTTGGACTTTCATTTGAGTTGTATCCTTTCTGTTTGAGTTGTGTCTTTTCATGATGAGTTGTGTCTTTAGGATGGTAGTGTCAGGAAAGTCTGAATGTCTAAATACTTAGGTTCATTGTCATTCTAATAGTGAGTTTTTCTTTTTCCCCGACAAATTCCCGGTCATTCGATGCGATGCACTAAGGCGGGCTTTAGTGCATTATTTTTCGGCATTAAGGCGGTGCATTTTGGAAGTACACAACATAGTTTGGTTATTTGGGCGGAATGGGTGGAGTGCTACTTCTCGTGTGAAGATCATTGTATCCCTAGGGCCCGAGACACTTTCGATATATTCAATAGCGCAAGAGTGGTAATCTGTCTTAAGGACATAGTGTCAAACACTAGCCTTGATCTACCTAAAGTTCTATCCTGATTTTTCTGATACCATGTCCGGGTTTAAATATCTAGTTTGCATATATCATAAACTGTTACGTGTAACACTTTCATGTCACACTTCTCATGTAACAGTTTGCTTCTGCACTTACAAGCCCATTTTCCACATTTACTTGACTAAATTTTAAGCCATGCTGCATGTTTGCGAAATTTCAATAATTTACCTATTTGAATACCACAGAGTCAACATTCTGCATTCTTAAGACATAATTTCAAATTAGATTTAATTTTTGTTATGGTTAAGTTTTGTTATAAAAAACAATAACTTTGTTTTTGGTTTAATTTAAATTGTTACACCAAACAGTGACTTTTGATAAACCATACAAAAAAAAAACCCGTTAAAGTAGTAATTTCAAAATAGTAACATAGATTGTTTACGGTTTTACTAACTTCTTTGCGCACATATTATTGAATAGTTTATAATGTCTTTGTTTGTCGACCCGTTCACAAATGATATTAATGTTCACTAATACTACAAATCATATTTGTGCTGTGTTTTTATTTATGTTCCTCTCATGTGTGTCTCATGGGGAAAACCAGAAAAGTTCCATGAGGAATGATTTCAAGTGTGAAAATGTTGTTCTATCTCACTACGATTGATCCTTGTAAAGTTTCTTAGTAGGATGCCCGTTTATGGTGAATGAGGCCGACCGCGAGAGTTGTTGTTGTGGTGCATGGAAACACTCTGTTTCTTTTGCAAAAACCATCCTCAATGGATGGATAACATTATACAGTGTGTATAGTCGATCAGCGACAATAAAAATTTGCCAGTCAACTGGATAAGAAAATACAGACGGAGGATGGATGAAGTTTGTTGTGTGGCGATTCTTGATTATGAAATATGGTGGATTCCAAGACTATCATGAGTCAGTTCCGAATCTTCCCAAGTAGATCTACCTTGAGAATTCATGCCGAAGGGATGGTTACTTGGTAGTCTGCACCGTGACGCAATTATTGAAAGTACATAAATTGGAAGGACTTCAAAAAATTATTTGAAATATTCGCGCGAATGAAGCTTGAAAGATTTGATCGTGAGATTGAGATAAGGAGGACAATAGGAATCTAGAAATGACAAATATTCCATGGATTCAAAGCACATGTGATTGAAGGGACACAAAGCTAACAAAGAAAGGAAGTATACTGTGGCGCAAGGGGCCAAGGGTGGTGATTCAAGAGGTTCAGGCAATTGCTTTGTGTGCGTGGCAAGGACATCGTGCAAGGATTGTCGGCTTAGTAGCTTCGTGAACCACAGAGGAAGGCGCTGGCCCGGAAATGCGGCTGGAAAAACTTTGAAAATGTTTCTTATAAGTTTTACTTTGATGGTATCGATAACAGTGGGAAATACCAAGGAATGGTGGGTGGACACCGGGGCCACTAGACACATATGTTCGGATAAGAAGATGTTCTCTTCATATGAAGCAATTAATGATGGAGAACAACTCTTTATGGGAAATTACTCCACTTCCAAAGTTGAAGAAGCAGGAAAGGTTATATTGAAGATGACTTAGGAAAGGCCTGTGTGTGTTGCATGTTCGAGAAGTCAGAGAATCTTGTATTGGATCGTTGTTGAGTAAGAGAGAAGAGGTTTTAGGTTGGTTTTGAAGTCGATAGAATTTGCTACTCACTAAGGTAGGATTTATGTAGGCGAGGATATATGAGTAGTGGGCTCTTCATAAATGTAATGACTATTGTATCGATTTTAATAATGAACACATCATACGCTTATCTTGAGTCCTCTAATCTTATATGGCATGGTAGATTAGGACATGTTAATTTTGATACTTTACGTAAATTAATGAATTTTAGAAATGTTGCCTAAATTTAAAATTGATTGCAAATCATAAATGTGAGATATGTGTTGAATCCAAAAATTAACTAGAGCATCATTTTGCAATATAACAAAAAGAAGTCTTTGAACCTCTAGAGATTAATTCATAGTGACATGTGATTTGATATATGTTCAAACTAGAGGAGGAAGAAATAACAGCGGCTTTTGTGATGATTGCATAAGATATTGCTGTATATTTTGCTAAGGAGTAAAGATGAAGCATTGGAAAAATTTATGCATTATAAGAATGAGGTTGAGAATCAACTTAGTAGAAAGATTAAGGCAATAAGAAGTGATTGAGGTGGTGAATATGACACACCGTTCGATCGGTTCTGTCTAGGACATGGGATTATTCACCAAACTTCTGTGCCTTATACACCTCAGCAAAATGGAATTGTTGAAAGTAAAAATGATACATTGAAAGAGATGATGAACGCCATGTTGATTGGTTGAGGTTACCTCAAAACTTGTGGGAAGCTTTCAACCAAATTATATTTTAAATAAATTAAGAAGTTGAAATGAAAACCCCCTTATTCATTATGAAAGATTAGATTCTTCCTACAAATATTTAAAAGTGTGTGGGGGTGTTTGGCTAGAGGTGATGGTTCCCTATTCCCAAAGGATTAAAATATGACCTAAGACTATTGATTGTATATTTATTGGTTATGCAATAAATAACAGTGTATATCGTTTTCTAGTGCATAAATATGATATTCCTGATATACATGTCAATACAAAATTGAGTCAAGAAATATGCATGTGATGGGAGTTCTCTTAAAAGAACTCATGATACTACGACTAGTGATATAGACCATGAGTCTATAAATGATGAAAGTAAAGAGACACTTAGACGTACGAAAAGGGCAAGGACTTCCAAGTCCTTTGGTCTAGATTTTCTAACATATTTGTTAGAAAATGAGCCTCAACTGATGAAGCAATATCCTCCTGGCTTCTATGTGGAAAGCTGTAAATAGTGAAATTGAATCCATCGTAAAATCACTGAGAGTTAGTTGAACTTCCTCAGGGTAAACCATTAGGGTGTAAATGGATTTTCAGAGGAAAATGGCCCGATGGATCAATTGATAAATCTGAGAAGCTGAACTTGTAGCAAAGGCTATAAACAAAAGGAAGGTCTTCATTACTTTGATAATATTCTCTTATGCGAGAATAAGATCTGTTGTATGCTCATAGTTATTACGGCATTGCCAATCATAGAGATACACCAAATGGATGTGGCAGCTTTCTAAATGGTGACTTAATGAGGAAATTTATATAGAGACACTTGAAGGTTTTATTTCCTCTAGAGACTGAGAAGAAAATTAATATGGAAGTTATTTAAATCACTTTATGGTTTAAAAGCTTTTAAAACGGTGGCATGAGAAATTTGACAAGGTAATGATTTCAAATGGTTTCACAATTAATGAATGTGATAAATGTGTCTATGTTAAAGACACAAATAATGGATATGTCATTGTTTGCCTATATGTGAATGATATATCCTTATTTTTGGGTAGTAATAATTATATTATTACAATACCAAAGAAAATGTTACAGTAAATTTATTGCACATAGAGGACATTTGGGTGTTGGATGTTATACTAGGGTAAAATTCTAGAACATCAGTGGACTTACTATTATCATAATCACATTATATTGAGAAATTACTTTACACAAAGAGATGAAAGCAACATTCTTCCAGAACACCAGGTTGATATAAATCTTCATTTGTCTAAAGGCTCAAGCCCAGATAAAGCATATACAATTGGGGTATATTCTGTCATTGGAAGTCTAATGTATGTCATGAAGCGCACTAGACAGAGATATTGCTTACTCAGTTAGTAAACTAAGTAGATATCTAGTGAGTAGGAGTAAACCATTGAGAGCACAGTGTGGGTTCTTAGATACTAAGATATACCACAGAATTATGGATTGCGCATTGTACAAGTGTCTCAGTAATACTAGAAGGGTGATATAGTGATCTGATTGGAAATCGATATGAAGAGATAAAATCTACAAGTGGTTTATGTTTTTTACACTTGGTGGAGCAATTTGTATCTTGGAAATGCACTCAAAAGCGAATGTATTGTCGGATCCCTGATGGAATATGAATTTAGCTGCTAGATAAACAGGAGAGGAAGCAGAGTGGCTTCGTCAATTTTTAAAGGATATTTTAATATGGCCCAAACCTGTGCCAGCAATTTGTACACATTGTGATAGCCAATGCAATTGGTGGGGCCTGGGGCTGACATGTATAGCACGGTAAAGTCTGAACATATACGTCGTAGACGCAATATACGTTAGGCAATTTGCTCTCAAATGGGATTATTATTTCTATTGATTATATAAAGTCAAAGGATAATCTAAACGGATTAAACACCAAGGTTTGACAAAGAGGCAGTAAATTGCACATCGAGGGAATGGATTAAAGCTATGACAAAAGAATCACCTTAATGGCAACCCAACCTCGTTGGCGGAGATCCCGAAGATCTAGGTTCAAGGGACAGCCGAATTATGCGTGATTCAAAGAAGCACTAAGGGGATAATCTCTCCTACCTATTCTATACCAGGAAATCGACATAGTCTTTTGCACATAGAGTTGTGGGTAAGCTATGCTTTTAATGATTCTTATAACTTGGAAAATCGAGTGGGATATTGTGGAATATTCTAATAGGAGTCACCTATATGCTGGAGTGTGAAGGCGCTTGTATGAAATTTATAAGGTTGAATTCTCTAAAGCACTCATGAAAACCAAGAGTTGTTCAAGGCCAAAATGAACACAATCATGAGAACCAATTGTGTTAGGAAAGAGACTATGTAAATCACATTAATTATGATTTTTAAAACAACTAAATAGTTGAGACATCACGTTCACCTATTTAGCAGATGAAGTCGATATAGGCTTTCACTAGAGAAGTTCAACGCCAAAAGGCTACCTATCTCGATGCACGATCTTTTTCAAAGATGTACTCTCTATAGTGTGTCGACATTATCATTTGCATGCTAACAACTTAAATTTTCCATTCATGTGGGGATTGTTGGACCCAGAACAGTTTTAAGTGTAAAAAGCCCGGTATTGGTTAAACTTTGGGTAATTAAAGTGAGACCCGATTGCTATTTTGAACAATATTTTGTGGTTCATATTCTACTAGGGAGGAGAATAATGTAGTATCTATTCACATTGCTCAAATCGGGCAAATGAATGAGAAAATAGGCTCAGTGACCCTCCTTGAAAGGTGTTGTTTGGACTTTCATTTTGAGTTGTCCCTTTCATTTTGAGTTGTGTCTTTTCTACATGATGGAGTTGTGTCTTTTAGGATGAATAGATCTCAGAAAAGTCACCCGAGAGGTTTATAAATACTGAGTTCATTGTCATTCTAATATTAGTTTTCTTTTCCCCAACAAATTCGTCGTTGATGACGATGCACTAAGAGCGGGCTTTAGTGTATTATTTACAGCATTTAAGGCAGTGCATTTGGAGAGTACACAGCATGGTTTGGTTCATTCAGACATAGATGGGAATGAATTTTCTTCTATTTGTGTGGGAATACATTGTATCTGGGAGAGATGCGGTATTCATAAACACACACCAAGAGTGGGGCGAAATCGTCTTAGGACTAGTGTGACACTAACCTTGATCTACCTAAAGTTCTATCACAGTTCCTGTTCTGCAATCAGGTTAGTATCTAGTTTACATATATCGAAATTGTTCGTGTCTTGAGTTTCATCACCTTATCTTTTCCGTGCTTAACACTTCTATATAATTGTTTCACATTGCCTCGTTACTTTTGGCAGTATACTTTGCATGTTTCAAAGGCGGAAATTTTCAACTAATGTTTACCTATGTTGAATACCCTAGAGTCAACATTCCTACACAAAGTAGTCCGTTCGTGTCAGGGAGGATTACAACAAGGCAATTGATGATGTCCATGACAGCAGCAATTGGAATTTCGTGCGAATCTCAGGTTGTCATGTAATTCTGGAGTTTTATTCAATTGTTCTTTGTCATGGATATGATAACGTCTTTTAACAAAATTTTAGTTGCATTATTTTTTTTAAATTTCAATTCATTAATGCATTACGTATTATGGTGGGTAAATTTTTTCAAAAATTGATTTGATTGATATTTTGCATAATTAACAAAAAAATTGGAAAATACGTTGACAAGAATTGCTTTTTAATAATGAACTATCTAAAAACTAGTTTGTGTACAAGATCTGGGAGTTTCTTAACATGCTACAAAACTCACAATTCATTAGCTCATCCTTCTATTGTTCTTATTCTTACTTGATATATTATCTTGTTGTTTCTCATTCAAAAGCCTCTAGATTTATTAGATCCTGACAATTTCTCCTTGTGTTCTTTTAATTTTCCCCATTTATAGGACAGCAAGATAGAGAATTGATTTTATATATAAATAAATAACATGGAGAAGGGCATACCTTATCCATACCCTTCATATAGCCAAAAATTTCACGTTTGGGTTATTCATTGGCTAAACAAGATGTGTAGTTGAATGCTGGCATCGAGAGGGAATGTAGTTTAAATGGTAAGGATATTACTCTCATATTATTTAATTCATTTTGGGACCATTGTGGTCCATTCATATCTGTTTCATCTATTCCCGTGATATGTTATTACAATGGAAATATATTGAGTATTGAAACCGGATGTCAAATATGCTGGGAAACAAAGATGTTATTGAATACCTTTGGATGTCTGGGGTTGAATGCATGTTTGAACAATTGAGTGATATGATATACTCAAGGGCAACCATTGACAAACAAATGTTCAAATTAGTCCTCAATTGTAAGTATCCACTAAAAAATTGAAATAGGTTCTATGACACCCCCGACCCACCACCGCGATGGTGCAGGCGGGTGTCATGTTATTTTATTTGTGCACTTCTCTTTGTTCATTCATACATAATAAGCATGTAATCTTGAGATATATTACATGCTTGGCCCGAATTTAAAAATATATTCAAGATCCACAGTGAAATTATTCGACTTATAAACTTTACATTTGTTTACAAACAAAAGAATATTACATGTACAAAATGACCAAAAGTCTTAGGTGGACATCTAACTATATGTTGACCTTGGGGCGTGAGGTTATAGGCCTTCTTGCCTCGCTTTCGTACCTACACGGATGAGAAGCTGGAGTGCTAGCTTTAAGCAGGTAGAGGAATAAACTTCGTGGGCGACCACTAGCACTGGATCATCCGCCATACGGCATATATCTAATATATCTGTATTTAACATACTTATACATATCATGGCCCTCGCACTTCATGCTCGTATTTACATTTCTTATCAGCGTTCATACATTTAGTATGTCGCATATTTAAATCGTTTTTACTGTTTTCATGCACATAAACCTTAAAGTGAATAAAGGAAACTATGGGCCGAAGGCGTTGTATGTATGCGAAACAGCAGTGGTCAGGGTACGGCGTTGTTGTCGTTGTCAGAGACGATGACCCATTATAAGGGCGAAGGATGCGATGACCCGGCAGGCCAAGCGGTCGATGTGTTCTTGATTGTTTTTCCTAATAGGCATGCTCATCTATCCCTCTACCAGGTTCTAAGTAAACAATCCATGTATATTTTATGTTCAGTACATATCTCCATATTGAATAATTATTATGTCCGTGATCATATGCGATATTTTGCAATCATTTGATCGTATCTTTGCATTTTCATATCACATTATATGCATGAATAACTATGGTTACCATGTATGCTTATGAGCTATTTACTATGGTAATTTCATCAAGCGCCATATGGATGGATTCTAGACTCAAGGGCTTTCCATAGGTCCAGGAACATCAGAAAGCGGAGTTCGGACGAAGAAATTATGACCTTAGAAGTTGAAGGCTTCCTAGCGAATGGTGACTACAGTAGAACCAGTAGTGCCTACTGTTTTTGTGATTTATGGACTAATGCTGGTTCCAATTTCATAAGCTATATATATGGATGGTTCTAGACTCAGAACTCCACCAGAGTCAGAACATCAAAAGCAGGAGTTCGGACGAAGAAGTATGACCAATACAGCGAGAGTTGAAGGCTTCCTATGAAAAGTGACTTTACAGCGAACAGCCAAGGCTCTTTGTTTTGTGATTTCTAGGCCTAATATGAGTTCCAATATCATCAAGCTATATATGGATGGATTCTAAACTCAAAATGATTTCCATAGAGTCCAAGAACATCTGAAACGGAGTTCAGACGAAAGTATGACCAAGACAAAAACATGGGTTTTGGAGAAATTTTGACAGCATCTCCCACACAAACTCAAATATTTCCTTGTACAAATATTCCCTCAATTGAGTTACAAATCAACAACCCAAGTCCAAAAACACCGACAAACAATTCCCAAAACACATATAGTGGAAGACTTATGATTTGCTAACTTCATCCCTACACAATTAATGGGTTAGGAGAGTTTCTAAGTCACAAGAATTTGGGGCTCCATGTGGTTCCCTCTGAAGGCCCCAAATCAACCACAAAAACCAGCAAACCAAAACAAACTCCAAATCTAGTCTAAAACTGCTAAACAGCACCAATATACCAAGTAGGGTTCTTTTAGACCCAAATTCTATAAAAAAAGGAGTTTATGGTTTGAATTTTTTTTCCATATACCGTCTTAGCATTTCATATCTTTCTTCTCTTCTTTTCTCCTTCCTTCTTCATTCTCTTCTCTTCTTCTTCTTCTTCTTCTCCTCTTCTCTCCACCGATTTGCTCTCCAAATGCCCAAATGAGAGACCCTAAATGGGTCTTATGTGGTATAATTTCTCCTTTATTGCACTTTAGTCCTCAAGTTCCTTTCTTTTTTCAAATCAACTCATGCTATATTCTACTTTAGCCCATAATCTTCTTATCTTATAACTTTTATGTCCTGTTTTGATACAATTTACCCTTATCTTGTACAAATTCAGGGTTTTGCAGGAGTATTTTCTCATAGCAAAATAATTACGAAAAATTTCCCAAATGCACTTATAATATACTAATTATGTTTAAGCGACTAGGGTATATTTAGGATCTAATTCCAACGCTTGTATGGGATGATAGTAATGTCTACCCGAATGTTGAACATGGTTAACGTAACGTGAGGAAATTGAATTGTATATTAAAGAGTCGTTTGAGTCAATACAAGTGAATAAATCACTTGGGCATGATTTATTGGTTATAACAATTATAATGTTCTGCGAAATTTGACTATAGTTTGTGGGCCTAGTAGCGGTCTGTACGGATATACTTGAGTATATGGAGATGATGAAGGCGCACTTACTGAAGAAGCGTGGTAGATACAGTGAGATGTTGATGATGAATCTAATGGAGACTTAGATGTTGGCCCGATGGACATGCATGCCATCATCGCTGCCAGATTTTCCAACCAAAGGTTTTGGAGAATGAGCAAGGGGATATATGTCTACATCCATACAGCATCTTATGATGTATCGAATAACCAGATGATGAGGTAGATGGGTCATCCCCTATTCATTATCACTTACCACCAACACCTCAATTTGAACATGTTGAAAACTTAGGTAATGCTATTTCAAGTGGTTGAACTATGGGTGTAACTTTGTTATTCAGTGGAGAATTTGTAGTTGGCAAAGTTTTTAATTCTAAATCTGATTTACAAGAGGTTGCAAAGATTTACTCAATTAAAGCACATCAAGAGTTTGTCGTTGTTGCATCTTCAAAAAAATTGCTTGTTTTAAGATGTAAGAAAGTCGAAGAATGTCAATATGGAAGCTTCGTGCCATGGTTGTGAAAGATATTTGTTTATTTGTTATCAACAAATATAAAGGGCCGCATACTTGTGTCAATCCTTGCTTGAACCGGGACCATCATCAATTGGACTCAAACTTGGTTGCTGCTCATATAAAGGCAATAATTAAAGCACAATTCACATTAGTATGGCTGTTATTAAACAAGCGGCGTGGAGAAATGGGAAATGAAATATCATACAAAGCGTTAAGTTCGGAAAGCATAAGCACTTAGACACTTGTTGGTGACTTTTCTCAGGTCATATCTACAGAGTTATACGTTTTTCTTGGCCTTAGAACAAACGTCCCACGGTTCCGTGTTATAATTTGGAAAACATTTGACATTAATATGCCAAACGAGATATTCCAGCAGCGTGTTGGTCGCTGAAAATATCTATGTTGAAGGGTTAAGAGACATTGTCGTCTCTCATCTGGGTATAAGGCACGTTATTGTTTACACTAACGGGTGTGGCGAAAATAATCAATTGTTTCCATTGACATTTGCTATTACAATAGGCGATAATATTGATAGTTAGGGATGGTTCTTGGCGTAACTAGGCTCTCAAAATCACTTCCTGGCTGAGACGAGATTTGTGTTTATGTCGACGGACATCCGGTATTATAGCAGCAATGGCGATCCTCATCTTGGTTGGGCTACACCATCTGCACATCCAGGATTTGCATCACGTATTTGCAGCAATTTTTATATTAACGAATAAACTCATGAAATTTGGTACTCTGAGCAGCAGCGGTACATATATGAGGTCGATAAGCATATAACTCACCAGGTGGGAGAATTAATTATGAAGCACAACAATGGTTAGAGGCAATCCTTTTCAGTTATGGGCACTTTCACATGATGGAGGTCGAAGATATGGGATAATGACAACCAACATGTCGGAGGTATTTAACAGTGTTCTTAAAGAGACTGTGGCACCATTCAAACATTTGCATTAGTATAATTGGACCTTTTACGCAATAGTTTGCTTTGTTGCAAAGGAAGGGGGCAGGTGCTAATAGTTGGCATCTGATGAGTGGTTTTGCTCATGTCGATGCTTTCGATTCAAGGTCGTGTTAAGGCTGAATGCGATGGAAATTGTTCTTTACGATCACATACGGGGCGTTTTGTGTCAAGTCAAGAAGGTAGTGAAACCGTAGCCTCAACTTACATGACTAACGCACATGTGGAAAAGGCGTTGATATATGGATTTCCATGTAGCCATATCATAGTAGCATGTCAGCATTGATGTGTTGATTTTCGGTTATTTGTTCAAGGCTACTACTGCTACGCGATGCGTACTATGATACATGGAAGGCTTGTTTCATCCTAATATTCCAGTGACGATGAGTAGCCTCTTTGCGATGGCTGGTCTATGATTGTACCTCCCTGAGTCAATGAAACACATAAGTAGTGGATGTCCTAAATCAACCCGGTTTCATAATGAAATGGACGTTAGGGAGGAAAAACTACATCACACACTTGTGGGTTGTGCAGCATGATCGGGTCTGTCGAGCGGTCTTGTAAGAATAGAAATTAAGTTCGAGTGATAGATGTGAGTAACTCCACTTTTCTTTTTTTTTTGTGAGGCAAGCGTCACGGAGGAATTACCTTAGTTGCTTTGTATAACATATATACGAATGCTTAGCCTTTGCATTTCAATGTATGTGTGTATTTTAATTCATTGTCGTTGTAATTAGTACTTGCATTAATGACTATGATACTATTTTTCCAATGTGTTTTATTAATAATTATATTGGCTTCGTGTTATCTATTATAGATATGGCGATCAAAGGACTTCATGATGTAGATCATTTGGATCCATTCGTCTGAGTATTGCAAGACAGACACAGGCCGCACTTAGTAGATATGGGACATGTATGTATTTTATTAATTATCAATTAATATTACTAGTTGTAACATGTAATTTATATATAATCAATTATAAATTTACATGGTTTCTTAGATTGCCACCTTGTAGTTTGGAAGTACTCTACACCGACATTGAGATGGCGCACCATGCGTATGTGAAGGATGGATATCGCATTAAGTCATAAGTGACATGCGAATTTTATGGTATATCTTTGCTTGGGCTACACATCGCTGTTCGATTATTTTATCACTTGTGCCGTCGAGATGGCAGCCGAGACACACGCTTTTCATGTCCGTCGAAGAGATGGCGATCCGTTACGGGATGTTGCTATCATCGCCAACCTCCCGCATCGAAGCCCGGACGTGATCACTAGGACATGTGTGTTCGATGTCACCCGCCCCATTGATGCTCGAAAGGATCCAACTCTCTCATCCGTTAGCGAGCCCGATTATCGCTGACTTTTTACAAATGCATATGAGGTCATTTTAAAGCGGTGCGCGTGGTTTCATTTACGCTGATAGGATGCTTCTTGTTTGAGGACAGAAAGTGCATGTTCATCTATGCTTTCTCCCATTAATAAGATATTTAACACATACTGCGACTTATAGTTGCAGGGTGGTGCGGTGCTAACGCCTTATATCGCGAGTTTGCCCGAGCGGCGGATAAGTGAGCGGTATTAAGCGGTTGTATTACGTGCAATCTGAGTGTGTAATATTTTATTTTATTACATTCACCTTCATATACACAACATCATTAGGTTGCTTGCATGTTTATTTTATATTCAACTATCGTTGAAGAATTTCTGCGTGGGCGACAGATTTGGGCGTAACAACATATCTAGCACCACCGATCGCTTCGTACCTTACACGATGGCGATGCGATGCGATACTAAATCGATGGAGACCTTCGGCGAGGCATCGCGATGGATTACCAGTTGAGCCTGCGGTTGAGCCATGGCCAGTTCTTCTATTGGGGTGTAGGTGGAGAGTACCTTTGATACGGGTGCATAACCCATCTAGTGTACTCCTCCTATATCGAGATCAGCTAGATGCACAAACTCTTGATCAAGTAATGGTATATGTAAAAGTATATGGTTCTATACTAATTTCATTCATATTCACATAAAAGTTTTTGATGTTAAGTGTAAATGTGTAGGTCTTATGGCAGCTATACGTCGGAGAGTTGGTTGACCAGCTTCCAGATATACGCAGTGATCGAAGGAGATCGGGCGTCCGCGGCACCTGTTTCGACCTTTGTTGAGTGGCATCGTCGGGCGGTCTACGCTATTTGGGCTATACGGGGAGATACCTCCATCTTGCTCTTATGAGCAACAACATAGAGTGGATGCACATGGGCGACACGAGGAGAAGATTGGGCGTGTATTATGCTCGCCCACATTTGCCGCGCCCAGGATCTGGTAAAGCGGGGATCATCACTACACCCCCTATGGTGACCATGGACTTCCATGATCCATGCCACCGATGGTATACGTCGTGTACATGATGTTTTATGACACGGCCTCTAGCCAGGATGATATGAGGTTAATGCTATAATAGGGTACTACTCAAGTTTTGGTAAGTTAGAGTCATGTGTTTCTAAAGTGTTTTCCAAATTTGAATAAATAGATTATGTATTTATAATTCTTGGGTTGGTTCATTTAAATCTTTGGCATGGATGACATAGCTAGTCACTCGCGTGATGCTACCACCGGTTTGTTGTACGACTTACATCATATTGTTAAATCGTTGTTACACCAGATTGGAGTAGAGCATCGCATAGCGCCCTCGGCCGGGAGGCATCTATCACATGGACCATCCGTTAGACCTCCGATGTCATCCACTCGAAGTCGATATCGACCATTTGAGGTAGAGGAGAGGGAGAGTTGATCGGTCGTGGTTGAGATGGTGTATTTCGTAGTCGAGATGGTGAGAGTGCATTAATTTACTGCTTGACGTTCTCTTTCCTATACTTACCCAGTAAGCAAGATTTTATACCCCCACCAAACTTACATACCTTTTATACTCCCAAAACACTTACACATCTTTACCATATCCGGTATTCTTACAAAAGCGAAACTCAGTAGCATTGAATATCGCCTTATCATCTCGCACTTTGTCATCTACATTACCCTCTGTAATTGACCTTGTATCAAAGTTGGGTGCACTTCCAACTAGGCGACCTCGTGCTCCACGTATACGTCGAGTACTTCATCCATTAGCTCCCTCGGCTCCCTGATGAGTGCAAAACTCATCCATGTTTTAAGTTCATTTCACATACTATTTTACACATTTTATATCCATATTTATGTAAAACTCATAACATTTCCTCTAAACTTGGTTTTGTAGGATTATTGATGAAAAGAAAGCAAGTGATTGGCGAAAGTAGGCAATATATTTCCAAAGAGAAGTCAATCAGAGTCTCACAGCATGCCACTGGAGAGATAAATTTTCTGTACCATCTGGAACATCAAATGGTTCAAATTCCCTCATGGTGCATTCTACATTCAAGAAGAATTTCAAACCAGCGGCGCCAGCATTTGCTGAAATCAGTCAAAGCGAAGAAGTTGTAAAGCTCAAACGAGTTGGAAGAAAAAGCAAGCGGTGTCTAGAAAGCGTGTGACCAAGCAAGCTATGCCAACCAGAAACTATGTCGCGACCCGAGGCGAAAAAATCAAAAAAGGCCAAAAATTGATATTTTGGCACATTTTGCCCATTTTCCTGCCCTAGGACCATATATACACTTTCGTTTTTTGGTAAGCAGACACTTGAAGATTGGAGAACCTCTCTCATGGGTTCTACTCTCATTTATTTTTCAGTTTTCCCTCTGATTTGATTTTTAGTAGATCTGAAGTATTTTGAGCATATTTTCTTTGTATGAAGAGATTTGATTGTCTGTGAGTTGATTTCATTTCTGTTCGAGACAAAAGTTGAAGCTAAAATTTGGTTTTTCTCGACTCCTTATCTGCTTGATTTCTTCTAACCGTTTTCTTGCACTTTTGTGATTAGTGATGATTGGAATCGATAATGGAACATTAAATACCAGGGTGAGGATTAATTGAACATTCAAATTTGCGGTTTCTTAGTTATTTTGTGGGTTTGAATACTAGAATTTATATAATTAATTTACTATTAATTTAATGAAGCGTACGAATATTAGTAACATACCAAGAAAAGAGTTGTATATTTGCTCTGGTTCGGGAGGCCCTCGAGTGACAGAGTTGGAGATTCCTAAGTAAAGAGAAGTAACGGGGTATATTTAGACTAATATCTTGGAACTAATTAACTCCTAAAAACTTAATTTGATATGATCACGCTAATTTACTCATGGTGTGAGAATTAATTAGATAAATGTATCGTTTGATCGATAAGAGGTTTCTCCTTGGTCGATGAAAGGATCTTGCGATCGTGTTAGCAAAATCTGTCGAGAGATAGAAAATTTTTATTAGATTGGGGGCGAGATACTAATTACATTGAAACATTTTCTGTCTATGGGGCAAGAATTCTTCCAATCCTAAATAGTTGTGAAGTATTGAAAAAAGAAAAATAATCAAATCTTAAAAGTCCGGAGTTTTACAATCTTTAGACCATTTGTCTTGAAAATAGATATCATTATATAGTGAAATGTGCTTAGTGCGGGGAGAAATTCAAGCTATACTATTTGCTCTTGGACAAATCAGCATTGACTCACAAATGTTGCTTTCAAGGAAGTAAAAGCTGTTTATGAAATAATTATCCTCATCACTAGTGCCTACTCTTAGTATCTTTTAGAGAATTAAGTTGTTTATTTTGTAGATTTTAGGATTATTTTCGTCAGTTTTTATTTCAATTAAATTGATTTTATTACCGCTCACCGTGGAGTGCGATATCAGGACTTTTTAGAGTCGAGCTTTATTATATGACCGTGCGACTTGCGGGAAAGGAATTAAGTGTTGATTTATACTTTCTGTTTTATTTTTGAGTAAGCTTACTTTTGTTTCAAATGGAGTTTTTTGAGTATTTGCATATTCACTCCTTGGCCATATTTTCATATATATCATTCGACCCTTTACATCCTCGGCTCCGTGACTCCTTTTTTGAATTTGCAGGACCTATCATCTGACTAAGCGTGTATTATAAGTCGTCACTTTAGAAATAAAAACGCCATCTTGTGTGACTCATTGATATATATTGATATTTTTATATATTGATATTTCTAAACAATTTTTTTTTTATATATATATATGATTTAGTTTATGCATAAAGTCGTAATCGAAACTATGCAAAATTCATTGAATAATGTGTTAGTGTTTTGAAATGAGTAATATACACAGCCCAGTATAACACGAGAGCAAAAAAATGCTCGAATATTTTAAAAACTTTCGAGTTTATTTGTATTTCAAACTTCTACTTTGGATATAACATCGTGAGAATTTAAAATATATTTATGTTATTTTTCATATAAATAACTTTTTATTACTTCAATTATAAATAATTTACTATGATAATATAACTGTACATATTCGAATCCGTTGGTTTGCAATTTATCAAAATAGTAAATATTTTAAATAAATTTCAATATTAAAAACAATAATAAAAGTCTTTGCGGCTTTAGGAATTTAAAAAATATCAAATGCCACTGTCATTGACAGCAGCAATTTGAATTTTTAAAATTGCAATTGCAGCTGTCATTGACAATTTAAAAAGTTGCATTTGGCAATTTAATAATCTCAGTAATCATCTCACGTAGCGACATTTGCCAATGCATAATTTTTGTATATAACAATGTCAGTGGCTGAAGGCATGGTATTTTGAAGGCGTGGTTTGGACCAAACTAATTTTAGTATTTGATCTGAAACTACAACGCTCCTCACATTTTTACCTCATCTGGCAAAAGTTTCCAGCATACAAACTGGAATTTGAACTGGCACAATACTTTTAAGCACAAATCCATGAAGTGTTCGATTATGCGTGCTAAGATGAGCGTGTTATTTGATGTACATTTTCCTCAAGCAGCAAGACAATAACTTGGCAAAGAATAAATGAATCAGCATTCAGCTCAGGCTTTCTTAGCTTTGACTCTTTCCAGTTCAGAAGCATCTTGGCTGGCTGCTGGCTTTCTCTTTCACTTGATTCTCAGACTGAGCTTGCTTTCCATTTGCTTCTCTCATACTCCCAACTCCAGCTCATAGTCAACCCCAGATACCTAATTTATTAACCAACAAGAGTCTTGCACAAATTGTGATCAAATCATTAATAATAGATTACTATTGAGGCACATCTCATTTGCAATGAAGTGATTTTTCGCATGGATTGTGAGGGAGATGTGGGTGAAAAGATGGAATTGGCATAATAAGGTCATGCAACAAACCCCAGGTAAAGTCGAGACCAGAATATAGATAGTTGAAAGGAGAGCCTGAGTTTAGGCATGCCAATGCACCAATCATACAAGAGGTGTAAAGCCTGAATAGAAGAGCCCTTGTAGAAAATGAGGCTATTAACCCCATGCTGAAGAGTGGTTCTTGTGGAGCAATTCTTAAACTTAACGTTGGAAAGCATATTGACCATGTCAACTGGGCCTCAATTGTTATTCTTCAAAAGATGGTTAGGAATGAATTGGATGGATTAAGCAATTATATCCACAGTAAGATTTTCAATGTTTTGTCTTAACGCTTACTCCCCAGTTCTAGGGTTTGAGAAAAAAGTGACCCTATCTCTCTATATTTATTTGGTGTGTATTAGAGAGAGAGAGAGTTGTTTTTGTGTGCTCTCTTGAATGGCTTTGCCTTTTTATGCCCGATGTATAAGTCCTGCCTACTATCGTGCAACTTTTCTCACCATATATATACATCTTTTATTGCCTATCAAAATTTTTTATAAAATAGTTGCATAAATTGGTATAAAGCACCATAGACATTTCTAAGTCAAACGTGCAACGGGAATTTAGACATGGTAGGTGTTAAACAATCATTCTCAGCTTCAGCACATATGATTTAGGTTTTAATATGAATATCATGTCTTTAACACTCTTCTGTAGTATGCGATCTAAATCTCGCACGTGGAGAGTTAAACAAAGCCAATAGAAATAGAGTGCTCATGAACTTTCAAATCAATAAATGGGAAATAAAATTGTAAAGAGGTGGTTTTGAACCAGGATCTCACCAAACCATGACTCGATGCATGTTAACGACCAGGTCTCCTAAAGCTCAAGCTTGTATGATTTAGGTTTTAATATGAATATCTTGCTTTAACACCCCTCCCTCATGTTTGATCTCACTTTACATGTAAAGAAAGAGCCAAACAAACCAAATAGAGTCCTCCATGGGCTTTCAAATCAACAAATGGGGAATAAATTGCAAAGAGGTGGTTTGAACCCAGAACCTCCTACCAAACCAGGCTCTAATACCATATTAAACGACTAATTCTCTTAAAAGTTCAAACTTGTAGAATATGGATTTATTATGAATATCATGTCTTTAACAGTAGATATGCTATTCTTTTACATGTTCCAGCCAGTAGCAGGCTATGCAGTCTCATTATTTTACTACACACTTATTTAAGCTTTCTAATGAAGTTGTTTGATGTTTGTGTTAATTAAGACAGTAGTCAATACAAACACATTTCACCATGATTATCATAAAATGTAAGTTATAATTTTGTGTTGAAATAAATTAACAATTTGCATCACGAAGGATTATCAAGATCTTTTGAAAGTAATATTATCATGTAAGTGCATTCCAGCAGAGTGTGAACAAGATTCCCCTGCGCAAAATTTCGAAAATGAAAACATACACATCGTCCTTCTGGAAATAGAGCTAGCACCATTAAAGGTCAATGGAGATAATAAGCTCTATAATTTGAATATCCCCGTAATTTCTCCTCAGTTCAGTTGGAACTCATACATTTATGCTGACTCCCACCTAAGTAAACATTTGTGCAATGGAAAATAAAGTATTGGCGGAATTCAATAAATTGTTTTTAGTTCAGTGAACACTTTTGATTCAAAATTAGTAAAAATTATAAGCATGATCAGCAAAGAATTTCTTTAGATACCAAGATTTTTTGGAAGTGATTCTCTGTGTTAAGCGATCAACTCTCCTAAAGCTTCAGCTTGTAGGATTTTGGTTTAATATGAATATCATTGCTTCTTGACACCTCCTGCATGCGCGGCCCCATACCCGCGCACGTGAAGAGTCAGACAATACAAAGTCCATGATGTACATTGGACTTTCAAATCACAAATGGATATTAAATATTCAAATTGTAAAGAGGTGGCTTGAACCTAAAACCTCTTACTAAACCAAGTTCTTATACCATTTTAAATGACCAACTCTCCTAGAAGCCCAAACTTGTAAGATTTGGGTTTAATTAGAATATCATGCTTCTTAACAAGTCCCACAAAATAATGCTCTTTTTGTAAAATGTTCCATAATTTGAAAAGCAAATGAAACATTCATTTACAAGGGGAGAGAAAGCCACTAAAGAGAGAGAGAGACCTTGATTAGGTAAGCCATTGGTAATAGTGTATCCCGGGTTCAATTTGCATCCTCGGGAGATTCATAAGCGTGTGTATATAAGTTTCTCAAGGTAATTTTATCGGTGAATAAGCCTATTCATTTTATGAGCATAAAAGATACTATTATCAGTTTAAAGGGGCAACTGAAACCAGGAATATACTAGAATCATCATGGCAATATTCCAGTAGTGCCAGACCAACTTGAAAAATAATTTTAACACACTACTGCCCAGGAATATAGATGTTCTTAAAAACCAAATATGGTGCTTATTAGAGAATGTAATGCACTTTCTAGACCACTAACCTCATGAAGAAGAGCATCAAAGAATTCAAACGCCAAATGGAATGGAAGAGTATAAGAGAAAACAGTGATGAACCACTGACTTGCACATCTACTAGGGGATTTATTACTTCTTGAGCAAAATGTTCTCCCAGCTTTGTAACATCATTCTGAAGTTGTCAAAACTGAAAAGGTATTGCTGTACCAGAGGCCCACCTGCTCACAGGCATATTAATAATATTTAGAAAACAGGAAGCTGTGTTCTGCTATCGTATCACAAATGGACAGGAAGTCAGTTATGGCATAATGATGACCTTTTTCTTTCTGAGAAAGGCAGATCAAAATATATAAAGCCAAGTCACTGAAAAAAGTAGCAGAGGGTACAACAATACCCAGCCCCAAACCAACACTTTCTAAAATGTGGAAACAAGCTGCCTAGCCAGCTATACAAACCACCATCCCCCCATCCCCCAAAAAAAACAAGAGCTTTGGACGTATTTAGGTTTTTTTAAAAACAAAATTATTAAAATAGTTTGGAAATGAAAATAATGTCCAAACTAGTGCGTGAATAGTAATGCCGCACACTGGGTGCAGCATTGAAATTTTTTTTAAGTTAATGCCGCAGTCTGACTTTTGTAAAGAACAAGAAGAGAGAATTTGAGGAAAGAATTCCTTGTGTTTTTCATTGATCCATTATGAATATATATATATACAAAAGCCAATCTAACCTTCCTAATAGATTACAATTCTTTAAGACAAGTTTCCTAATGGATTACAACTCTATATATATAAAAGTAGGTATATATATAATACCACTCGAGTTGGAGGGTATGAATTAACTAATCATTCCAAACATTGCATGGAGATAACTAACTGGCCCCGTTTAAAGCCTTTGTGAAATATCACCCAATTGTTCACCGATCTTGCATATCCTAGAAATCAAGAATCGAGGTTGTATTTTCCTCACGACAAATGTGTCCATCTGTTATGCTTAGTTCGTTCATGGAATACAGGATTAGAAGCAATATGAAGGAATGACGGTTGTCCAGCGAAGTTTTGTTGGGACTAACGTCTTAATGCCGACTTCCATCAAGAGTTGATGAAACCACAAAATCTCACATATGTATATCTTCCCGACCTGCCCGACAGTGGGCAATGCTCCCGGGGATGGTATTTGTAAGGTAATTTAGCTTCCCAACTAGTCTTCTATATCTCTCAGGATCCTCAAATGTATCGCCTTCTCTAGTAAAGTGTACACCTAGAACCATGGAGAAGCGCATGGTTTACCTAACTTTCAATCTCGAGACAATAGATCGACACATATTTCCTTTAAACGAGGATAAGAAGATTCCATGATGTTTGCTTCATACTTCAATGACGAAGTATTTTATCACCCCAGCTCCTTTGTATGGAATTAAAAACTCACGAAAAGACTACAAGAATGAGATACCTTTAAGTGCACTCAGCGATAGCAATATAAATCCAGCATACCACTTTACAGTATATGAGAATGATGACACCTAAATGGGTTCCTGTAGAAAGCGAGTGGTATGAATTTCTTCTTCATGCCAAATTCTACCAAACAACTTGGTTGAATTCTGAATAGCGCCGTGGACTCTGTTTCAAGCAATGCAAAAGACTTATAAAAAACGTCGAGCCACTCCTTATCTCCCCCTGGGCAACAAACCCTGGAGGTTGCTCACTTTCGCTCACCGTGAAGGTGGAGTAAATGAAAAAAGCGTTACTGTGCCAGTGAGTGAGTCCCGCCTTGACGGTAGGGAAGCAAAAAGCAACATATGTCATCGCCCGCGGCAGGGAAAAAGTGTCGAGTCGTCTGCCATAGATGCAGGCATGCTGCATCGACAAACGGGCTTTCAGGCGAGCAATGGATCCGCCGAGTTAACCTTCATTGTAAACACCGCGGCGACCCGATGGCTTTCTTTGACAGTAAACAAACCAGTCCCGATACCATTTGTCGGTCAAAACATCAATGCTCGCCCTTCGTTCGCATTCTGTGGCCCAACGAAGGTGTGAGGGCTTGGCCTATGACAAGCGGGTTAAGGATGCGTAAAGCGAATGGACATGGGTGTCGCCGGAAACAAACGAAATTAGATGAGCACCAGCGGCGTTTTACCTGTGCTTTGGGAGGCAATAAGAAAATCTGTCCGCAGTGGATCGATGTAAGTACAGTGAAGAGCTTGAGAGGCGGGGGGGGTGTTGGCGAGTGCTAGACTTGGTAGGAGGTTTTTAGGAATGGGAGCAAGTTCGGAAGAGACAATGGGTGAAACGAGTATAAGCAATGAGTCTTCTTCCTGCTGACTATGATAGTGAAGCGGAAGGGAAAATGGTGGTCTTAAAGAATGCAATAACCGGTAGGCACAAAGTAACGTGAAGAAGTGGGACGTAACACTTATGCCCTTTTTGAACACAAAAATATCCACAAAAGATACATTTGGGACTTTGAATCAAGTTTAAAAAAACTTGAGGATGGACATCGAATAAAGCATGTGCATCGAATACCTTCAGGATGATAGGAACAACGGATTATTTGGAAACAACTGGTGGTAAGGAGCAGTCCAATTAAGAATCGATGAGGGCATCTTGTTAATCAAAACAAGGCATGGAGGCTGCGTAGTCTAATAATGTTTGGGACATTCATTTTAGAGCAAGGTAGGCGGTCTGCGAGAATATATACATTAACTCTCGACTACCCCATTAGTGTGTGTGTCAAACACACAAGGTGATGAAGAATCCCATGTTATAACGTGTAAGGTGAAAAGGTTTATTAAATATTCCTTAGCATTATCACTTCTCAATGTTTGCACAAAGACATGAAATTGTGTTTGAATTTTAGCATAAAAGGCACTAAAATGAGAAAAAAAAGCTCAAAACGGCTTTTCATAATATAAAGCCAAGTGACACGAGAGAAATCATCTACAAAAGTAACAAAATATTTAAACCCAATCGAAAATGGCTGAATAGGGTGCGAACATCATAATGAACTAACTCAAAGGCGAAGCTGTTTGTTATTTCGAGGACTCAAATGCACTTTCGATGAAGCTTAGCATATTGTACGACTATGATTCGATGAGGATAGGTTAAGCGAGGATGGCTGTAGCCCGACAAAGAGAAGGATGACCCCAAACAACAATGTAATTCAGATAGATATAACTCCAGCAAGCAATAGACTTTGAAACCTCTGTGTCAAGGATGTAGTGACCCCCAGACTCACGTCCTCTACCAATAATCAAACATTCAGTGAAGATCTACAGATCAAACAATAATCGAGAGAAAAGAATGAATCTGAATTAAGTGTGCGGTAGGTTTACTCCACGAAATTAAGTAAAAGAAATTGTGGTAAGCTTCGAACATGGTCAAAATGATTAAAGGGAGTGATAAATTGTCCTGGCCCGAGGACACAGATGTTGACCCGCTCTTGCAGGGTAACCAATAATAAAAATGAGAGGGTGTGGTAAAATTAACGTAATATTTGAATTGCTTGTCATATTGTGGTGGTGGCGATCGATGACCCATGTGGAGGAAATAAAACATGTGTTAGTTTTACGACTGTGAGTGTAGTGATAAAGTAGATCGTTTGAAGTGATTTGATAATGAACAAGTGAAATCTTTGATTTTGATACGCAACTTCCTCTGATTACGGCGTACATGTCTGTTATGGCAATATTGACACCTGACTCCTTATGAGGGGTTTCGTGTTAATCATAGGAAAGCAGTCTAACTGCAGACAAGCCTCTTAATCTGAAAAATACCCGGAAAAATAGGATCTTGCACAAGGAAAGCGACCACCTTTCCACGAAAAAACCCCGCAAAAAGGTTGTGTGAATGAAAAAGCCAAGAAAAACATTGGCCGCCAAAAAGCCGGAACCAAGGAAGCGGTGGCTAGGAAGGGCGAGTCGACGGTTGGCCATCTGGGGAGGCGCGTTGTTGGAGTATATCCTTGCGCCCTCACGCGCAACCCACTTGCGGAGCATGTGAAATAGGGCAAAATCACAGTGCCGACGTGTGTGGCTCACGCACTAGATTCAGCCACCTGGAGACTTGTTGGCGATGGTTGTGGCCCGGCGACAGCGCTCCTCCTCGAGAGGCGGTATCGCAGTACCCTTGAAGTTGGTGTTTCAAAGCACCCCACGACTCTTCTCCTTTTTCCTTGTTCTGCATATACGAGAAGATTCACCAAAGGGCATGCTTTAACTAGAGCACACGAATTCTTAAAGAGTGTTCTGATCATGTAAAAAGAATAAGAAGGAGAATTTGAGAAAAAAAGTGCGCTTGTATTTTCATTGATCCATTGTGAATATACGAAAGTCAACGTCAACCTTCCTAATATGTACAATTCTAACGCAATAAAACACAATAGATTACAACTCTATGTAAAGTAGATATATGTTATAACAGCTTTTGAAAAAATATATATATATATATCAATGCCGCGATTCTTAGCTAGGCATTCTTTGTTCACCACGCTAGTTGAGCATTATTTTCATTTTTAAACTATTTTAGTAATTATTTTTTAAAAAAACTAAATATGTGGCTTCGAGAAACAAACCAAGACCAATACTATACAAAAAAATTCTATACATCCCTCAATTCTGAGCTATATCTTCCTCAAAAGTGACTAGCTACTCTATTGAAGCCTATAACATTAAAGGGCCATTGTCTGGCTTGATTTAAACTGGTGTGGCGCCTAGAACAGCTAGACCGGCCTTCTGATGCCCCAGCCCCGAGCACAAGGCGTGCGGGGCTCTCTGCTGTATTTTATTAACTCTTAAAAATCTGGGAACTCTCTTGCAAAGGCTCCCACATAGTCGGGATGCTCAATGCTCTCTATGAATCCAATTCTCAATGTCTAGCCAAGTGGGCACGCATGCCCTTTATATAGGCTACCCAGGGGTAACCCTAGTACAAATTTGACTAAGAGTCATACTCTAACTCTAAGTCTTCAATTGCAAGCCAGCGCGAATCCTTCCGGGACTAGGAGTCTTGCCTGATCAGGACTCCTAAGCAAAGTCACGCGAATCCCTCTTGGACTAAGAGTCTTTCTTGCTCAGGACTCCTAATGCCATAGGACCCCTTGTGCCACAAGACTCCTTATGTTGTAGGACTCCTTGTTGCACTCCAATTAGGAGACTTGCTACCGAGCTCCTTGCCCAGGCAAGCTTCTCCCTCTCGATCCGCTTTGGCTGATTAGTCGGCCCGACCCCCTCTAGTGAGTGTGCGTGGTACGCTGTGTCGTCTGACTAGACCCGCGTGCTTGCCTTCCCTCATGTGCCGGCTTGGCCAACGCACTATGCTGCCGAGCTTCTCATCCTGTGCCAGCACTCACTTCTTTGTTTTGCCTTTATCTCCTTCTCTGATGCATGCATGGGGCCAAGGCAACGCCCTCATGCCGCATTGAACTCGGATCATCTAGTCAAGGAGCTAACAACCGCCCTTTATGCATAGTTTGGTCTCTGACCATAGAAAATAAACGAAAGAGCCTTCAAATTTTGGATTGCTAATGCATTATCTTCCAAAGCAATTCTATTTCTCGTTTTCCAAGTAGTCCAGGAAAGACATAAAGGGACCCGGCACCCATCTTCCTTTTCTTTCCCACAAGTGCATTCACCCTCCGACACTTGCCCGACTAAAGAGACAACCCATTCAGCAACGACTTCCATAACACCACCCTGATTTGAACGCAATGGAATAGAATATGGTCAATCGATTCATCATTCCTATGGCACAAGAAGCACCTATTCGCTAGATTTTTCCCTCTTGTCTAAAAGCTAGTCTAAGGTTAGAACTCTTTCCGAAGAGATACCAAAAGAGGGAAAAAAAAATCCTTCACCAAGATGCTTCCCAGGCAATAAAAAGGGACTTAAAGAGTGAGTTTAGGTTACACCTTGGACTTCCAAATGATAGTTGCAGGGAGAGAGGACGCAAGTCTTGGTTCCAGCACTTTAAAGAGTGGCTTAACAGAAAATTGCCCATTTTTCTCCTCTGACCAAGCCACTGTATCCTCCACACCTGGCTGAACTCTTTTCCTGCTTAAATACAGCACAAACTGGTACAACCCCATTTGACTAGGCCATCATATCCTCCACACTTGGTTGAACTCTCTTCCCGGTTTAATACTGCATAAACCCCTCCACCTCCTCCATTCCCAATCATCAAAAGGTCTCAAAAAAAGAAGGTTCCAACTTTCCCCTCCCTTAACCAGGCTCCAAACATCCTTAACCCAAGAAAATATTGCATATATGTGCTGCCCCACACCATCTGTCTTTCCAAAATAGTGCTCCCCTCCCATTGCCACCACCACATAGGACAGATTTCCTCCACCTACTTGCCACTCCCTCATGCTTTCTGCAATTCCACCCCATGACCATCCTTTACAACCCTAGTGCATCAACCCCCTCATTCCTCTCCGTACTTCCCTCACACCACTTAATTCCACAAGACTCCCTTTCAATTGCAAAACACTAATTCCATTTACGTAAGCGAGCCTTAGCTAAGCAAACCTTTGCCCACCTTACTAGGTGAGGTTTCCAATCAAGAGCCCCACCTTCCCATGAAAAATCCCTTTGAATTTGCTCAATCCTTGAAATCTTATTGAAGAGAGAACCAAAGAGAGGAATTTGAGGAAAGAATTCCTTGTAATTTGCATTGATTCATTGTGAATATATATATATATAAAAACCGATCTAACCTTCCTAATAGATTACAACTCTATATGACAAGATTCCTAATAGGTTACAACTCTATATGTAAAGTGCTATAACACCCCTCAAGTTGAAGTATAGATATTAATCATCACCTGGCATTTACACAGATAATAACACATGGTCCCACTTGGGGCCCCTTTATGAAGATATCACCAATTGTTCTTTAGTCTTCCACATATCCTATAGAAATCAGCAGAGTTGTTTCGCCGACAAAATAATGATATCTACCATTATCTTTGATTTAAATTCTTTGAATCTGGGATTTGAAGCGATATGAAGAAACTGGATTGTCACACCGAGTTTTCTTTGGGGTGTCTATCTTGAAACTTCCATCGAGTTGATGGAAACCACGCCTTGTGATCTCACATACGAATTGTGACATTGCTCTACATTCAGACTCTACATAGATCGGGAGACAACACTCTATTTCTTACTCTTCCATGAGACTAGATTCCCTCCAACCATGACACCGATTACCACTGGGAAGTGGACCTCCCCATCCTCCTTAGATCTACGATCGGCATCCACAAACACTCCAGTCCTATTATGTGATTCTGCATAAAACCACGTCCATGGATCCTTTCAAGTAACATAGAATCTGTTCTATAATTTGCTTGATGATCGACTATTGGAAAGACAATATCTTTGACTTACAACGCTAGCGAGCTCAAAGTAGATTGCCAAATTAAGAAGACATAGGTTATCTAATGTTTGGTCAATTTAGATTATTGACTTGGGTTAAAGAATGCTATTGATATTTTGTAACTCATCACTTCCTTTAGGGAAGCCTGAGGAAGGTCAACACATACCACATAAGATTATCTCTAATGTGACTACTTCCAATATCTGATCTTAGGGTTTTGGGGTTTTGAAATGAAATAGAGAATATTGGAGGAATCTAATCTAAACTGGATACAAGTTCCTTATGGCATGATTCTGTCACTAAGATTGTCGACTAAATTTTCCATAAATGTTGGCCAAAAAAGGAAAAAATAACACACTTTTGATTTGGGATGAAGAAGTTGATAGATGTCTATGGAGTATAACAAAGCCTTGCAGGTTGCTAGAGAACGAATAGATAAAACCGTAACCTGGCATATTGGTCCATTTCTTAAATGGGAACATTTTTTTTTTCTTTTGATGAGTAAAAGGCAAAATATATTCATCAAAAAAGAAACCTTGGAAAGCCAAGAACATAGTAAGGAGTCATACAACTAGGACCCACCAAGGGAATGAGAACAAAGAACTCACCGGCCCTTTGTACCCAACAAAACCAACCCTCGTCTACACCCATCCAAGACAAAATCTATCAAAGAACTAGGCTTGTCACAATATCTAGTATATCGAAGACCAAAAATTATAAAGGGAATTTCATCAACTTTCTTGAGAAAACATTGTTGTCGAACACAATGTTGTTCCATTCTTGCTAAATAGTCCAAATGATCATGAAAGGGGCTGCCATCCAAGCTTTTTTACATTTTTTTCCCCACAAAGGACCTGCTCCAAGAAGAACTTCCTTCTCCAAGGGTTACGGTGCTCGACAATGGCTAAAGTAAGATCCTGACAATCGCTTTTGGCGGTGCAATAACAAATGGTGGCCCCGAGAAGAAATATGTCATCTCTCTGGAGAAAACATGTGTTTGATAAGATTCTTCCACGTCTCTTTAACATGTCGAGTTTAAATTTTTTTGTCATATTTCCCAAACAAAAAACCCACTTTAGGGACTAATAATTCCAAATAAACTAATACGGGAAGCGACACTCTAAGTGATCGAAACCTTATAGAGGCTTTTAACCAAAAAGTTCCTAGCACTAGACTCTTTTAGGAACATCAAATCTTCTTAGCTTTGAAGGATTCTCTTTCCCTGGACAACCAGTAAAAGACTTAGGGCCTCATCCACTTCCCAAATCATTAAGGTCTTGCAAGGTTGAGGACAGCCCTCCTCCACATCTACCACGAGACATGTTTTGTTGGGTGCCGCGAAAAATAGAGAGGGAAATAATAGCATAAAGCACCTCATCCCCGCTCAAATATCCTTCAAAAGCGTAACTTTCTTCCGTTCCCCCAAGAAAGGAAATGAGTGAAAGATGGTTGTATCCCATTTCCTTTCCTGTCTCCTACCACACACTAGTCCCAAAAGCACCTCTAACTTCTCTAGAGCACCAACCCACCTCTTTCCTCCCCAAACTTTCCACAAATAACCTTTCTCTAAAGAGAATCTCTCTCATTAGCAAAACGCCATATCCACTTGCACAAAAAGGTCTTGTTCAAAATAGAAAGGCTCCTAACACCCAATTATACCCCAATAGAACAAACTATGACGATTCACTGGGTATGAAACAATATACATTAAGGTTTAGTCTCTAATCCATTTGGGATTATTTTCCTTCTCTCTTTAGTCTCACCAATTGAAATTCTACTTCTGTTTCCTTTTGCCTAACAGCATAGTGATAAATATGTATGTTTTTCTCCTTTTGTAAATTAAGTAAAGAATCAATGTGTTCCTTTTCTCTCAACATGGTATCGTACTCGATTACTACGAAGCTCAAGAAGCCAAACCAGCGAACACCTTGTAGCATTAGCTTTATAAGTGAGATTTTAAGCGACACTCCATTCGGCCAGAAGGCACCAGCCGATTTCCTCAGTCTACCTTGGAGTAAAGCCTCGCGAAAATGCCTTCCACTTGTCCTGGGTTAGTAGTGAAATTCCTTTTGATGCGTGTGTTTGTGCCCTGTGACTACTGTTACACGCCTCCTCTAGCAAGTGTGTACTTGTCAACCAGCCCATCCATCCTCCATTTACTTGTCATTGGAAAACCTTCTTTTCCTTTTTCTCTCCGGCCAGTTTGGGTTTTTTAAATGCACGAATCCATTGTTTTTTGTGGTTTCTAAAGCTACGAGCATCTTGGGACCTTGGAGTTGTTTTCTGTTGATTCCTCTTGATTTCTCATCTCTACTGATGAAAAGATGTCTCATGGTTAAAAAGAGTCAGGACTTTTAATTCTTTGTATCTGGAACTCCTATGATTATCGGTCATGAAATGGGACTGGGTGGACCTTTGGTTTTATTAGTGTGGATGTAGGATCATCTTTCTGTGGGCCTGTAGTATTCCTAAGATAAATGTACTCCCAATGGAAAAGCGTGCTTTACTTTCCAATATTCTTGACAATATTGATCACCAAAGAGACTCTTATATAATATTGGAATTTATAAAGCTTTTACTTTCTCTAGTGAGTAAAGCGTACACTAATGATATTTAAGTATTCTCTCTGGGTAATATCCTCCATTGCCAATTTGAAACAGTTCGGTATGGATATATCTTCTTATGGTGAGATGAATGCTCATTATGGGATGAACTTATCTCTATTACACTTAAAGTCTACTATCTTTGAGACTTTGCACTTGTTGAGATGAATCAGTGCTTTATGATCGTTCTTATAACCTCAAATTTAGATTTTGAGAACATCAGGAGCAGATACTCACTTTGAGTGGTTCATTGCAAACTTTGATGAGGCTCTTGCTGGGTTAGCAGCACACCTCCTTTGTCACTCAAATCCATACGTCCCGGATTGGACAACACATGATGGCCACGCGATATAATTCTCAGTGATTCGAGAGATGGACATGGTAGCAGCAGGAGTGAGGACAACGTCCTCGATGCCTCTTGTCATAGAAGCCTTGGACACACCATGATCGATGCTATAGGTTCATGTGACCTCCTCGTAACTCATTTGGCTCAGTCTTACGATTATTATTCGATATTAGGTTATCTCAGGGGAGCTCATCCACTCGGGGTCATTCTTACGCTGGCAAATATAAGGTACCTTCGTCCCTGCTTCGAGCCGACAAAATCTTCCTCACATTGCCCATTGCTTGACGATAGCCATCTGCCTTACACATTCATCGCACCTTGGATCCTTGATCAAAAGCCTCGATCATATCCTTGTGCTCGCCTTTCTTCTCTTATCTACTGTCTGTTTCGATTCCTTAGTTAATGGTTCTCAAACCATGGCCAGACGTAGCTTGGTTTGTCCCTCCTTACCTTCCCCAGCGCCTCTGTGCTCATATGTTTCCTAATTTTTCTTTAATCTTATTTCCATTGATAGTTGACTCTTGACCAGCCGTTGTGCCCCTTCACCTGACTCTGTAACCTTGCGAGATGGGGTGCGGGGAGACGATTGGCATCGACCGAGTCCTGAGGCCTCTTTCACTCGTGCTCTTAAAAGAAAAAAAGAAAAAACAGCAGCCGGGCTTCTTCTTGCTTGTACCTTCATGAGCTCTCTCCCGCGGTCGTCTGGTCATCAGGCACTTTCGAAAGTTTGGAAGTTGGTTTCCTCATTTTAGTTTATCACCCGGCTTTGGTGTGAGTCTGTCGGCAGAAACATACTCGTGTCTTGTTCCCAAAGCGTTTAGATTCTCGGACAAAGTCTCCTTTTGAACTTGTTCTGCTTTGATGTTTAGATCTACTTTCTAGGTCTACCTCACTTTTGGGATTTAGTTACTTTATTACTTTTATAGATGATTATTCTCGAGTATGTGAGTTATTTTTATGGCTTCGGTGAGTTATTTTCTATCTTTCAAAATTTATCCCAGTCGTAACCGGTCAATCATACATTTGTATTTTTTAAGAAGCGATATTACGAGAATATTTTCTCGCCATTCTCTTTGGTATCTTATGGGATTCTTCCCTGATAAATGCGTAGCACACTTCTCAGCGGAATGGGTGGTTAAGCGTAAATTCGTCATTTAGTTGACAGGCTGCACTCTCTTTCCATCGCTGAGTTCCTCAACGTTTCTAAGGAGATGTTATCTTAATTGTTTGTTATTTGATTAATCGCATGCCCTCCTCTGTTTTGCATGATCAGATCCCTCATTCTATCTTACTACCTACTCAACCTCTCTTTTACCTCCCTCCTCGTGTCTTTGGCTATGTTTGTTTTGTTCATATTCTCACTCCTGGGCAAGACAAACTCTGCAAACCACGAAGATCTTCATCTTCTTGGTTGACTATTCTAAGCCTTTAAGGGTTATCATTGTTATTCTCTTGATACTAATTGCTACTTTATCTCTACTGATATCACCTTCTTTGAGGATTCCTCCTTCTTCTCCTCTACAGCGCGTCCTTCTGTTCCAGATGTCTTATCTACTCCTCTCGTTTACGTCACGATTTCCCTTCTCCTCCTGATGCATTATTCGACCGCCCAGGTCTATACTGCTTGCCTGTCCGCTCAAGGCCTCGTGTTGACTCATCTCTTATGCAGTGATCATCTCTTGCTCGATTGCTATGTCGATGATCTCTACTATTGTCATTCAGAAAGGTACCCGCTCTACTTCTAACCCACATCTTGTTTATAATTTTCTTAGCCTTCATAGTTTATCTTTACCCTACTTTGCCTTTGTTTCCACCTTGTCTTCTATCTCTACCCCTAAAAGCACTAGTGAGGCTCTCTCTCATCCGGGTTGGAACAGACAATGGCTAAGGAAATAGATGCTCTTTACTCCAATGACACATGGGAACTTGTCGTTGTTCATCCTGGCAAGTCTCCTGTTGGTTGTCATTGGGTTTATACAGTGAAGGTGGGACCTGATGGCAAGGTTGATCGGCTTAAGGCCCATTTGGTTGCCAAGGGATACACTCAACAATATGGCTCAGATTATTATGATATTTTTTCTCTAGTGACGGGTGCCTCTGTTCGCTTATGCTCATTTGCTATGCATTCATGGCCACCCTGGTGGATATCAAGAATGCCTGCTCTTTCTTGTGGTATTTGATCTGTAGGAGGTTTTTATATGGGCTTGACCACGGTTTGTTGCTCGAGAGGATTAGTTTAGTATGCAGGCTATGTCGTTCCTTATATGGTTTGCAACCCAATCTCATGTGAGCTTAGTTTGAGCTAGGTTTAGCTCGATGGTTCGGGAGTTTAGCATGATTAGACGGCAATGAGCCGTGTTTTATCATCATTCATCTAACTGTTGATGTATTTCGCGGTTTGTTTATGTGGATGGCGTTGTGTTCCTGTGATAGTAGGGATGGTATTGAAACTCAGACAACACCTCTTGACCACTTTGGATATTGAGACTTACGAAACTTCAGAGTATTTTCTAGGCTTTGGTAGCTGGAGTCTAATTAAATTAGTTTATTTCTGGAGGAAATTATGCATGGATATATTGAGCGACATTGGTATGTTGATTTGTGGCTTTGTAGACACTCCTATGGATCGAATGTCAAACTTGTAGCGGTCGAGGGGCTTCTCGAGATCAGAGAGATATTAATGACTTGTGATAAATGAACTATCTCACTATCACTCGGCTTAAAATCTCGTTTCTTGTGAGCATAGTTAACCAGTTCCTACAATCACCTTGTGATAGCCATTAGGATGTTGTAGTTCGTGTATCACGTTATGTCAGGAACACGGTGTGAGGGGTGTTGTATGAGAACATAGGTCATACCGGGTTGTTGGCCTAAACGATGCGGAGCGCGTCCTACATCGGGATATTGTTTGTTCATTTGAGGTAGCGTATCACGGAAGGTAAGAAACAAAATTTAGTAGCAAGATCCAGTGTTGAAGCGGTGTTTGGAAGGAATGCAGCCAATTGAGCCACACGCTCCACCGCCGTCTGCCCTATTCCCCACGCGCCGACGAGTGGGGGGTGCGTGGAGGCACCTCCGACGACAAACCTCCTCAAGCATCGTCGGCCGCCAACAGTCTTCTCCGACCACATGCCTCCCTTGTCCGATGCCTACAACAGTGATTTTCAAAGCATTTTGTGTTCGATGACCCTGTTTTTCTAGGGTTTCGTGCCTTTCTCCTTGATTTCTTCGAGATTCAGAGGTGTTTTGTGGATTGTAAGGATTCATTTCTATTTCCGGTGCGTGTTTGCAAAGGAAATGTGGTTGCTTTTATTGCAAGATCCTATTTTTTAAATTTTCAAAACTTTGTCGAGTTATCTCCTTCTATATTCTTTCCCAGAAACCCTTAAGGAGGGAGTTGTGTCTCGTATTATATCTGGGACATATGCCAGAATTGTAAAAAGGCTGTAGAATAAAAATCGAAAGATTTCAATGCATTCGACATCAAAATCGCTTTAGTGCGTATCTTCCTATTAGTACGCTCATCGACTCGGGTCAAAATGACCTGAGGATTTCTTTCCTCTTCCTCCACATGGGTCATTAACTCTGCAAGACCTGGGAAGACTTACATGATAAATTCAGATTTGCTACGTTTTAGTGTTCTCTACCTCAAACCATGCCCTTGTAGATGCAAATTGATATCTTTGTCATGGATAAGGGACAATTTGTCGGAACTCCTCTACTCACTTTGACTCTGTGTAAGGTTTACCACAATTATCTTTTAATTTAATTTACATGATTAAACTCACTCATTTACTGTCGTAGTATCTTCTCATTCTTTCTGATATTTCTTGAGAATTCAAGATCTTTCGTGAATTGGATTATTAGTGTTCGAGGACATGGAGTCTAAACGGTATCACATCGGCTTGAAGCGAGAGGGTGTCGAGAATTTGTTCTGGCGATCTGGGTTTATTCGAATTACATTGTCGCCTGAGTCATCCTTCTCTCCCTTTGCTGAAGAAGCTATATCCTAAGTTTTCTAGCCTATACATCATTGAGCGTAGTGCGTGTCAATATCTTCAGCTTCGTGAGGTGCATTTGAGTCAGTCAATGGCGACCGACTCTCGGCATGCGAGTTAGTTCTGTTATGATGTTTGGGGTTCTTGTCAAGAGTTTGTCTCGACCCAGGTTTAAAATATTTCATTACATTTGTGGATGATTTCTCTCGTGTCATTTCGGTTTTATCACAATGGCGGTTTTGAGTTTTCTCATTTTAGTGCATTTTATTGCTAAAATTTATATACAATTTCATGTCTTTGTGCAAACGTTGTGAGAATTGATAATCTCAGAGATATTTGTCGAAACCTTATCAGCTCTGTGTTCTGACGTGAGGATTCTCTATAGACTTCCCCAGTGTGTTGATACACCCCTCTCGGGAATGGGGTAGTTGAGAAAAGAATAGACATCTACTTGGGAAATTTGCTGGACCCTTTTGTTTCTAAATGAATATCCTCAACATTTTGATGGAATGAGTCTCCTGACTTGTTTTTATTGAGTCTACTTATCGATTATGTAATTGAATTTGCTCCTTCTTTCATAATTTGTTTCCACATAATCCATTGTTCCCTATTGATCCCAAGGAATTTGGATGCACATGCTTTGTCCGGAATGTCCGTCCTCAAGTCTCGAAACTTGATCCGAAGTCCTTAAAGTTTATCTTTGTGTGATATTCTCGTATTCAAAAGGGTATAGGTGTTATTGTCCCACTCTTCGACGTTACTTTGTGTCTACTGATGTTGCATTATTTGAGACTACCCCATTTTCCATTCCGTCTCTTGTTTAAAGTCGAGGAGGAAGAGACTAGCTTGTTTGCTCTCTTGCCTCACTCATTCATCTCTCTGAACATGCTTTTGTCCTTGCTCGAGATAAAACTCTCTTTATCCTTTCAGTGCACTCGATTTTGACACCCTAGTCTCGAGGCCCTCCACTACTTAGGCGCCGGCGACAATACGGTTT
The DNA here is from genome assembly GCA_016808115.1 of Tetrastigma voinierianum. Classification (NCBI taxonomy): domain Eukaryota; kingdom Viridiplantae; phylum Streptophyta; class Magnoliopsida; order Vitales; family Vitaceae; genus Tetrastigma; species Tetrastigma voinierianum. The sequence continues at coordinate 84,497 of JAEQBH010004540.1, forward strand.
TGATGATGATTGTCATTTGCTCTCAATAAGGCTGTTAGCGTGTGTCTTCCGTCAAATTTCCTCCTTTTGCTCTTATGACCACTTGTATCCGTTCTTGTTTTTAATGCATCCTTGGACTCTATACACCGTTGTCTATGAGTTTTGACCTCATCACCCTGGTTGGAATAGTGCTATGATAGAGATGAAGCATGTAGTCGACAATGGTACCAGGGTTGGTTGTTTTACTCTCTTTGGGAAGACAGCCATTGGTTGTCGTTGGGTGTTCACAGTGAAGGTTAATCCCGATGGATCCATTGCTCGATTTGAAAGCGCGCACGCGGCGCTGGTATGCCAGACCTATGGCGGACTATTAGCGACTGCCTCCCTGTTGCTAATATGACATATGTTCGACTTTTTATTTCCCTGGCTGCCACTTATAATTGGGATCTCACAGCTTGATATTAGATATCTTCTTCGTGGCGACGCCCGAAGGAAGTGTATAGGGGCTTGACCTCCGGGATTTGTTGCTCGGGGAGAGAAAACGAGGTTTGTCATCTTCGGAGTCTGCTGGTTTGAAGCGAGAGTGCATTGTGGTTTTGATAGTCTGACAATTTGTTGAGGAATTTGGCGTGCGAAGGTAAATCGTACTGCAGTCTTCCTACGGGAACTCTGGTTCAAATGTATTACGTTGGTAGAGTATGTGGATGATATCGTTATCAGGAAATGCTATAAAGGTATCTCGTCTCTTAAATCGTTTACTTAGAGTGTCGACATCCCTACAATGAGGAACAGAGATCACCAAAGATCTTTGTAAGCGTGAAGTTATGCAAGCAGTAGCTGGAATCTTCTTATCTCGAAGAATATGTTCTTGATACGTGCTCGAGACTAGAAGTTGGGAATTAAATCGTCTGGTTCTCCTATGGTTCCCAAGCGCTGCCACTGGCCAGCATTTGAGGATCTGAGAGGTACAGAAGGAATTAGTTGGGAGGTGGATTATACGGTCACTCGTCTTTGATAATGCCGCTGGTCGATGTTGTAGGCAGGAAGTAGCGTATCTTCCGGCGAGTTGATCATTCGGTAATTGACGTATTATGTTGCGCCGAAATGAGGCCGAGACATGGTATTTTATACGGGTAATCATGAATAATGACTTAAGTGTTCACGAATCTCGATTTGGTAGGATCTAGGAGCGGGAAGTGCGCTTTCTGAGTTCTGCGTGTCTTTGTTGGGAGGTCTAGTCTCATGGTAAAGAAAGCAGTATTGTCTCTATCTATAGTACGATCCGTATGTGAGATTATGTGGCTGTGACTCTTAATGGAAGTAGAGCATTAAGACACCGATCCCATTAAAGCTATAGTGTGAAAACCGGGCTGCCCCTTCATGGCATTGTTTTACAATCGGTGTTCCATGAGCGAACTAAGCATATTGATATATTGTCATTTCGATTGTTAAATCTATTGGGCTTGATTTTACACGGGATATGTGAAATTGGAGAGAACAATTGGGTGATATCTTCACAAAGACTCTATATGGGGACCGGGTTAGTTATTTATGCGGCACAAGTTAGACACTTGATTAATATCTATGTTCCAACTTGAGGGGGAGTGTTATATATATCAACTTTACATATAGAGTTGTAATCTATTAGGAAGGTAAGATTGACTTTTGTATATATATATTCAAAATGGATCAATGAGAAACACAAGGAATTTATTCCTCCCATTCTTTTGTCTTGCTTTCTACCTTTGTTAATATAAAATGATTTACGTGAGAATGAAACTAAACAAAATAACTTAAGAGCAAAGGCCACACTTCCATGTAAGGGTTATGACTTGTTAAATAAGGATTCTGATAGGAGGTATTGTGATTAGACATGTCTTACGGTAGGGAGTATTGTGATTAAGACATGTCATGCTGGTTGCACACAGCGCACAGGACGGCTAGACAAATTCGTGGGCTTCCATTGTTTAAAGTGCATTGAGACTTTTTCACATACATTGTAAGTTGGGAGGTACATGAAGGATTTTTGACAATTCTTCATTCCGCACTCTGAAGTAAGGCACTAATTGACTCACTGAATCAACCAAAACCTTATTCTAGCTACTTGGGTAAAGCACACGACTCAATTTAACCATTACACTATGTTAGGAATTTTGTTTTCAAAACTATAAACAAAAATTTTCCATGAAAAAACTCTTATGCTACGAGTCTGAGGAGAGCTGAAACCACTCTAACATCCCGAACTCCATTAGTTCCCAACATTGGTCACTTGCGAGGAAAAAGAGTCAAGGAAGATAAGTTGGTACCGCGAAGGGGAGGGATGAGTGGGGGGCAGAGAGCGACAAATTTTATCTAGGTTGTATAGGTTCATAAGGAAGGCTGGGGACTTTGCTGAGCAGTCAGGGTGAGTCGCCTGTTGGAGAAGCTGGGTGGATCTGACGGATGTGGATGTACGGGGTGTGACAGGTAATGGCTCCAGATGTACTCGCTGTGTGGGAGAGGAGCTTGTGTGATCAAGTGCTGTTACCATGGTGCGTGTCGAGGCTGTTGGCAACTTCATTTATCCTTAAATCAGCGTGTCTTGGGTTTTTCCCTCTTATGGTGAAAGGAGTTGCTACTTAGTTGGTGCAGTTTAGAGCCAGGAGAGAAAAAGAAGAAAGAAGGAGTGTGAAAGGCTCCTTTATGCCTGTGTTTGGACAATATGGCGGGAATAGAAAAGAAGAGCTTTTGACAAAAAGGAAACTTCAGTTCATAGGATTAAATTCATTTTATTTGTACAATCAATGGGCATGGTCTTCTGTTTTTATGATTCAAGGTCCTTCTATTGTAGATTTTGTGGATTGGTTAAGGTCGGGATGAGGGTTTTTTCACTTGTAGTTTTGTTTGCTTTATTTTGTTGGGTTTGTGCCGCTTTTGGCACCCGTTTGTATACTTCCTGTATACTTTGGGGCATGTTTTGGTGGCACTCTTTTCTTTAATATATTTTTCCTTTACTAATCCAAAAAAAAAACATGAGTCACCACAGATTGAAGCTTTTCATCTTCTAGGTATAATCAAACTTCCTTGAAAGTTAAAACATAAAGATTACAGGAAATTATTTATCTAAAAGAAAAAAGTTTACCAAATATAATCCTTCCATTGGGGCATGAACAGAAAACTCTTAAGTAATGCAACCATCAACCAAAAATGCATCTTCTTCACTCATATAAAGAAGCAATAAACCAGCTAAAATCCCATTCCTGCATTTAGAAAACAATACCAGTCAATGTTATTCAGTATAGTAAGACGATGAAATAGAAGAGTGATGAGATACATAAGTTCCAAACATGAACATATATCCAACATCTCTCTGTCATACACGATATGCCTTCAAAACGTTATCTGGGGACCTTGACCAGGCCCATGTCTCACTGGAAAGAAAACATGTGATGGGAAGGTCACGAGAAATATCTCGAATAATATCAATTCTGAAGCAGATGTCTCATATATTACCAGTGCTGGACAAGTACATTTTTCATCAGCATAATAAGAATATGAAGAGAAACTACCTTAAAAGGAACTCCCAAATATCAAAGGATCATCAGAAATCTATGAAAATATCAGTTCTCATCATGGAAGTTAACCAGTATTGTAGTCCACCGGCATCATGAATTCAAGCTAAACCCAACATTTTTTTGATAAACAAAGAGAAGATATATATCAATTAAAAGAGTTACACACCAAGGTACACAGGTTGTATATTTTTTTTGATGGGTAAACACACAGCATGTATTAACCACAAAAAAAGAATACAGTAAAAGCTGCCTAAGAGTATACTAGGAGTATACAAAGAAGAATGCCAAAAAGACTGACTCAAAGAAAACCACCATCCCAGGAAGTGACCTACCACCCATCCAAGTTAAAAAATCCAACAAAAACCTGTCTCTATCCCCACTATACACATTGAACCAAGACAAAAAATTACAAATGAAAAAACTCTTTAATCTATACAAATAAAGGACTCATTATCAAAGGCAACTCTATTTCTTTCATAAGCCCGACAAAGAGGCGCAAGGGCTGCCTTCCACACTTTCTTACGTTTCTTACCCCTTTCAGGCTCCTTGCCAGGAAGAAGAGCACGACAGGCCGAAGGAAGAGGCCCTCATACCAACGATAGCCAAAATAAGCTCCCAAAGCATTCTAGCTAGCTTGCGGGCAGTGCACCAGGAGATGATCTATGGTCTCCTCCTCTCTCGCAAAGGTAACATCTGTTGACTAAAGGTCTTACCCTTCTTTTGAGTTGATCCAAAGTCGACACACCTTACCTAAGCGCCTCTCGAGCAAAAAGCCTTTAAGGGAACCATGGGGTTCAAATGGATTAGTCGAGCGGCAACATAAGAGTGGCATGGCGATTCAACATTTCATGCATTGGATTGTAACTGATAATTTTAAAAATGCTCCCTCTCTAAAATCAATTTGGCTCCACTCATGTTGGCGAGAAACTTTCAAAGTGAATAGCATGTAGGAAGTTCTCCACCTCCTCCAACTCCCAGTCAAGTAAAAAGAATCTATTAAAAGCAAGGGCTCCGCCTCCTCTTTCCCTAGAATAGTCCTAAACATCCCTGACCAAAGCATCTTTATTGACAGCCATGTTAAACAGGTCGGAAAGGACACTTGCCTGAGCCTCCTCCCACACCAAATATCCTTCCAAAACTTACTCTTAACTTCTATCCCGATCGGAAATCTATCATTTGTATCAGGATAGTTACTGTCAATCTTTCCTTATTTCTTTCCACAAACTTGTCCCAAAACTATCTCTTTTCTCCCCGAGCACCAACCACCCTACATCTCATCAAACTTTCTACTAATAGCTTTCCTCCATAGGGAATGCCTCTCATTTTCGAAATGCCAATTCCATTTTCCTAATAGGCTTTATTAAACATTTTAAGCCTCCCCAGTCCCAACCCACCAAATTTTTATCAATCTGAAGCAATTGGCCAGCACTAGATAAGGCGATCGATTTCCCACGAAAATCCTCTAATTTTTTCTGTAGTTTGCATAAGCTCGAGGATGCGAAAGAGGACATGAAGTAAATAGGTATGAAGTGCTTACGGATAAGGGCAATCCCACTTTTAGAGTACTTTCTATAATGTATCGCTTCCAAGTGGCCAATCTCCTCCTAAATGTTTCCTCAATGAGGGTACCACAGCATAAGCCTTATGCGAGCTCTGAGAGGGAAGGAGAACCAAACATATGGAGGGCTTTTGACTGCACATTGAGCTCTACATTAAAGCCTCCACATTCTCATTCCCACCTATGAGGAAAATATCATTTGCCCACATTTGATACTCGATCGATAGAGCCTCAGACCATCAAAATCCACGGATGAGCCGAGTGGGTCCGAGTTAGCCTTGCAAAACAACAAGGTATCTTAACATACAACAAGTGGGACAAACGGATCCTCCCCTCTTACTCTTTGAACTTGCATCTATGATCCATTAATTTACATGTAACCTTGTTTATCAAGCGACTTGGAATGTCCATACTAAAACAGAGATACGGGGAAAAGGGAGTATTTGGCGTAAACCCCTGTTTCCAAGAAAACCATCAAGAGGCTATTAATGTAAGGCGAAGATGGCATTAGACATACACCGGTTGATCAGAGGCCAGCCATGTCTTAAGCCCAATCTCACTCATTTACCTCGAAACCTGAGCTTCGATTTAAATGGTCATAAGCCTTTTCAATGTCCAACTTACAAACCAACCTGCCATCATTCCTTCTCCGAATAGAGTCCACAACCTCATTAGCAATTAGAGCTGCATCCAAGATTTGCCTCCTTTCAACAAAGGCATTTTGGAAAGGAGAAACCACTTTGTCAATAACCCTTCCTAGGTTGTATATAAAAGATAATAAAAGGCATAGCTAGAGGAAAAATCACTGAAAAATTGCTCCACCCTGTATCTAGATCACCTTACATCACATAGAAATCAATTAAAGATATCGATCCGTCTTCTATGTACATCTAACCCATGTAAACAAGAAAACTTTATACAAAAGAGATCTTGATAATGGGTAGCTCCGCATTTTTGAGCAGCTTTTACGTTTCCTTCCACCAAATGCAAAAGGTACCATAAATGGGTGGCCATGATCAGCTACCACATGAAGGGTGCCATGCTGACTATGAGAGCCCCTACTTGAGAAAGAATGGATGACCACTCTATTAACATATAGAGTTGTAACCTAGTTAGAATAACATGTAGATGCTCTGAGTTGTAACTAGTTAGAGGAATCTTAACATGTAGAGTTGTAACAGTTAGGAAATATAGACTATCCTCACGTATATATACACATGTTAATTCAATGAAAAAAACACAAGGAATTTTTTCCTCCAATTCTCTCTTGGTTGTTTTCTACATGGTATCAAAGCCTAGGGTTCGAGTTTGAGAATTATTTTGAAGAATTTTTTCGGCAATCTAGGGTTGTCGGAGGGGTGACTTTTGAAACACCCACCTAAAGGGAGCATGGAGTCTTACCGCAGGCATAGGAGGGGTTCAAGCCTTGACCGAGCCAAGGCTGCAAAAATCAGTTTAAGTGGTTAAAACGTGAAGCTCACGCGCATCCATATTCGATGGAAAGTTCCACCTGTATGGCCGTGGCCGATGGGTGCTATTCAGGCCGGGCTCCTCCTCCAAGGTCGTCAGGCAGTGAGCGGGGGCCTCTGTACATTTAGTTTCCTGTTTGGTTCGTCGGTAGTTTAGTGCTTTTTATTGTCCAATAACCCCATTTTCTGGGTTTACCTTGATTTTCCAAAATCTAAGTTATGGGAGTGCTCTTTGCTCTTGATTTTTTTCTTGTGGTATCATAATGGTGATTGAAGGAGAAGAAAGAAAGCGACACGAAGCTGAAATTGGTCAGATGATGTCAAAATCACGAAGACAAAAAATGGTAGTCTGACTATTTGGAATGGAGCAAAACAATATACGTCAAGAGAAATACGTATGGGCGATCCTCACTAAGGATAAATGGCCAGATGATTTGAAGAGCAATGGATGGAGGAGGATGTTCGTTGTTCATAAATCCATTAATTCTATCGATGACAAGGTCTTTGGAGCCTACCATTAATCACCCCGTAATTTGTTAAAGAACAATGGATTATTTGGAGTTTGTGTTTTATGGAAAGAGGAATGTTTCTCGTATATTTGATGTAATGTAAAGCATTCAATCAGTCAAAAGAAACGGGGACTCGATCCTCCGCAATTTTTTATGGCCTACAGATACATGAGAAACTTAGTATGTTTATGCCTTTTTAGTCGAGATGTCAAAAGTTCGGCCAAAGTCACTTGAAGCAGGATGGCGGTTATGGGATTTCTTCTGCTCTTCATTAAGTATGACTAATGCCTAGTTTTGTCAGATCTGAGATATCATCTCTCGGGATACCTTGGGGATTCGCCATACCGAAATTATCATCCTCTTCTTCACCACATATATCACGCTTGACGAAACAATGCTGCTTATTGAGCCAGGACCATTGAGTTGGTTAAGAGGTAACGAAATAGAAGCGATGGTCAGAAGATGCTTTTAAGAGACTGGTTTTTGGAGGTGTTGTTGTTATGCGCCATAGAATGCGGCCGTGCGATCGCAGCGATTGTGAAAGCGACATAATCAATCGAAATTTCGGTCTGCTCATATAGCTTCTACTGCGAGGCATCGATCAATCAATTCGAGTTCTGTGTAGAATTAGCCAGTTCTAATTGTCGGTCTCATTGAGATCTCATCTCTTCCAGGTGCGCAGTGGTCGAGGTTTACTTGGAATAAATGCCTTGTATCTTGCTGGCATCTTCAGGTCGTTGGCATTGACTGCAGACTACGAGATCACATGACAAGTAACTCTGGTTTTCTACCTTCCTTTGATATAACCTTCACACCTTCCACATATAGCTGTGAGATGGATCACATTCATGTGTTCTTAGATGAACACAATTGTGCCCTTAAGTATTCCTTTAACACTTGAGTCTTGGGTTTTACCAAATTTCTCTTTTAATTTGATGTATGTTAAATAGTTAACTTTCGAGCACTTAAGTGTTACTATCTCATTAACTCACGATTTTTATCTGCTTTCGGGATCGCGGCGATTTCTTGGTAGAGACGCGAGTGCAGGGGTTTATACATCCTTGATCCTACAGTCCGAAGACCTATTGCTTGTGCCGGAGTCACTACACCATTGAGACACATTGCAGTTTGGGTCATCTTTCATTGCTGTGTCAAGAAATAGTATCCCTCGGTTTTCAAGTTTGCTATCATGGGTGTGAGTCTTGTTAATTTGCAAAACATCATCGCCTTAGTTATAGTCCTGAGAGTCGATAAAACAAGCTAGTGCTCCTTTTGAGTTAGTCCCGTTCGGATGTGTGGGGTCCACTGCAGGTTGTGTCACTAACAAAGGTTTCAATACTTTGTCACCTTTGTTGATGATTATTCACGAACCACTTGGTTATATTTAATAAAAAACCGCTATGAGTTATTTTCTCATTTCCATGCCTTTTATGTGAGATTCTACTGTTTTCATGTATATGTTCAAAATTGAGAAGTGATAATGCAAAGAATATTTTCAAACAATTTCAATCCTTCATGTGACATAGCATCTATCTATTACATGTTGACACTCTGCTCATAATAGGTTAACTGAGAGAAAGAATAATAGGCCTCTTTGGCCCATCTACGAGGCTCTATTATTTGGTGTGCCCAACATTTATGGGTGATCTTTTATTTCCACCGGCTTGTTTTTTGATTAGCAGGATGCCTTCGTGTAATCTTGAATTAGGATACAAGTATCACATCTTTTCCCAAATAAACCTATATTCCTTGGGCCTCGAGATATTTGGATAATACCTTTGTTTTGTTCGAGATGTTAGTCCTCGGGTATCTAAACTAGACCATAGGCTTTTTAAAATGTATCTTTCTTGGTCATTCAGGGTTCGAAGGGGGTATCGGTATTCTTGCTAGTCTTCCATAGGTACTTGGTTTCCTAGGATGACAAGTTTTTTGAGAATGTCCTTTCTGCACCCCAGGCCCACACTGGTCGAGGGAGCGGATGGCCAGATATCTTGTGCCTCCCACTGTGGCCCCTCCACAATTTCTGCTCCGAGTAAAGTCAGCCTCACATTCTGGCTCCGGTAAAGCCTCCCATCCTTTGAGAGTGCACTTTCGGCGCAAAACCCACCGAGTTTACGGTCCTCCACCGGCTAACCCCGACGCCTAGATCAGTTCGCCATGATGATCCTGGCTTCTTTCTTGTAAAGTAGGCGTCGATTGTGTTAAGTCGATTTCTCATTTGCACCTAGCAGTTGTCTTCTCGGTCAGGTTAACTATTGTAGCACGGGCTGACCCCGTTCTTAAACACTTTTGAAGTCTTGTCTCATGCTGGTTGGCGTAGTCTTTATGATGGGGAGATGGATCTTTCCACAAATGAAATGGTACTTTGGAACTTAATGCATTACCTCTGGGAAGAAAGTCATTTGGATGTTCTTTGGGTCTTTGCAATCAAAGATATCCAGGATGGTTCATTTGGAGTGCAAAACACGGCTTGTGTAGCGAAAAGTGCCTTCGGACCTATGGTGTGGTGATACGATACTTTTCCCACATTGCTAAGATCTTCATATTCGGTTTTTATTTCCCTGGCTGTCTTTCTTCATGGCGATCTTCGGGAGGTATATATCGACAACCTCAGAGTTTGTTGCTCGGGGGGGTGGGAAGGTTTGTCATGTAGAAATGTTATATCAAAACCCAAGCGAGTCCCACAGTGCTGTTCGTCGTCAATAAGCGATTGAAATTTGTTTCTGAAGAGCAAATCTGACTATTCTGTCTTCTATCAGAACTCCAATTCAAGTATCATTTTGTTGGTGGTGTATGTGGGTGATATTGTTGCTCCAGCTGTGAGGTGAGCTACGAATCTCATCCCGCCAGTCCTTTGCTTTACAGCAGTTCATACGGACCTAGGGATGCTTAGATATTCTTGATTGGCCCCAAGTTATGCGGAGTAAGCATGATTTTAGCATCTGAAAGGAAATGTATGTCTTGATTTATTATACGAGACTAGAAAATTGGGGTAAGCCATGTAGTTTCCCTATGGCTCAGGGCGTGCAAGTCTTGAAGACGAGGGATTGTTTGAGAATCTGAGATCTGAAGGCGGATTGGGGCGAGCTATGCACCTTAGATAACTCCGTCACGATATTGCACACTTTCGATCAATGTTGTAAGTCCGCATGTCTTCACGGAGCTATTGACAATTGGGTAATTTGTAGAACATATTCTATGTTACTGGCTTTCAGGGCGAGGTATCTATATAGTAATCATGGGCACGATAGGGTTGAATGCTTGCGGATGCGATTAGGCGGTCGAAGGAAGATCGAAGATCCACATCCCGATTCTTGTGTTGTTATTGTTGGTGGAAATGTAGTCTCATGGAAGAGTAAGAAGCAAAGGGTTGTTTCCTGTTCAAGTGCAGAGTCAGAATATAGAGCAATGGCACAGTCTATGTGTGAAATTATGTGGCTTCATCAACTCTTAATGGAAGTCGGTATTAAGATTGTGGTCCCAGCAAAACTTTGGTGTGATAACGGGCTGCCACCGCCACTTCATATTACCGAATCATGTATTCCATGAGCAGACTAAACATATTACAGGATTGGCTTTTCTTCACTTAGTTAGTGAGAAAATACAACTGGATTTATTTACGGGATATGTGAAGACGGGAGAAACAGGTTCGGGTGATATTTGCGAGGCTCTAAGTGGGAGACCGGGGTTAAGTATTTATGTCTTAACAGTTAGGCATAATTGACATATACTCCGGCTGAGGGAGTGTTAACATATAGAGTTGTAACTAGTTAGGAATCTTAACATGTAGAGTTGTAAATAATTAGGAAATATAGACTATCCCTCCTGTGTACATACACATGTTAATTCAATGACAGCTACAAAGGAATTCTTTCCTCGATTCTCTCTTGGTGTTTCTACACACTCAAAATAAAGAAAATAGAAATAGCTCCACATCTTTAATGCAATGAAGAAGGATGTGAATCAATACATTTACCCCATATTTACAAAAATATTATTTGTTTATCAAAGACCAAATACCTCCTTTGGAAATTGAATGTAAAGTTTATGTCTTCCCCGAACAAGCTCCCCAAGGAAGAAAAATTCACTTTAGACAAAGCCGACATATTTCAAGGGAAAGAGCACCTCAATTCAGCATAGAATAAAGATATTTAACCAAAAGGACATTATTCCTTTAACCCATCCACACTGCCATGTCCTCCTCTTCCTTTCTCAGAAATTCCCCTTCCAACCTAGAGAAAAAAGACTCCACAATTTCCATCTCCCACTTGTCCAGTCATCCAGCATAAAACAAATTTCAGGGTCCCCCCTCTCCTTGCTCTTCCCATACATATTCTACAGGCCTCTGAGACAAGAAAGAGCATGTACCAAAGTGGAAGCACACATAGGGTTCCTCCTTGCACCAACTGGGCACACAACTCAACAAATCAAAAGTAGAAACATAAGAGCTTCTGGACCTCTGGCTGAAGAAAGAAACTAAATAAAGTGGCACTAAGACTAGAACTCTCAATGTTGTTGGAAACATACTTGGTACTCCATTTGACCTTGTCACATAACAGCAAAGTCTGAACCTAATGACTTTAACTACACAAAGGAAATCTAAAGTCATTTTGATTGTGTAACAATGATAAGATATCACAAAGTAGACTCCCTCTACTTCAACCTTCGTTTCCTTTTAAGCTTATTGTCATTATCTAATACAAAGACCAGTTAATAAAATAATGAAATTTTCATAATAAAGGTCGATCATCTAAAACAAATACCCATTTTTATCTTCTAAATTGAGCCACCATTCTTGGTGGAAGTGTTGAAAGTTCAGACATGAAGTTCATCTTTATATTAGCATGCAGTAAAATATTTCATTCAAATCACCAGAAGCATTAAATTCGTTAATCAATGGAAAGCTCAAATTGCCCTTGAGGCCTGGTTCAAGTGGTAAAGGGATGGAATGGGGTTATGGGAGGTTCAAGTCCCAATGTGGACAAAAGAAAAAAGATTTACCTATCAAAAAATAAATAAATGGGAATGTCAAACTCATTAATAGAACTCATGTCAAAATATTATAATACAGGCAATAGTGAACTTGTAGCTAGTAATAAAAAGCAGAAGGCACAATGCTACCAACTAAACAATTTGCCCCTTCTTTGCCTCATTATATATGACCAAGGTAAGGAGAAAGAGGGTGCAAAATACCTCTCATATATTAGAACAAAAAATTAGCAAGACTGAGTTCCACTTTGCTCTCAAGTACAGTTTGCATTTGGCATGACATCCATCTAACGGACAAGTAAATGTTTGGATCCTACCTACATCTTAAGCTTTAGGTACTCCCAAGAGCAACAGCTCTGCCAGTAAAGCCAATCTATAGTGACGACAGCAGTTCCAACACATTAAAAGAGAGGTAGAGTCTATTTCATGTCCAAAAATAAATAAAAAAGATGCCAAAGTAGTATTCATATGCACCGAATAGATCAATATCAACAATTGAAATTCAAAATTGAAAAGGCGTACTACCTCATAGCATGAGGCCAAGCTACTGTGTTAAGACTTATAATCAGTTAACATCTCCTCCTACATGTGTGTGTGGGTAGTGGATGTGCATGTTGAGTGAAAGAGAGAGAGAGAGAGAGAGAGAGGTGGGGTGGGGGGACTGGATCTTTCTTCAAACATGTAACCAATAAAGATAAATAAAGCAATAAATATAGCAGATAAAAAAATCTAGAAAAGAACTAAACCTAGGTTACTTTTGGAGATGAGAAAATAAAAAAAAGGTGTACCTCATAAACTCCAGGGTTCATCAGCAAGAGGTCACGGCTTCCTGAGATCAACTGCCAAACAAGTCCTCTTAAACAATCAGGAATTCCTTTTCTTATACGCCTCTTAACCACATTGGGTTTCCTCCTAACATAATGCTTCCAATCACTCCCTCCAATTCCAATCATTTTCCTCCATTTTCTAACCCGTCTTTTTCCTCTGAAGGACCTTATGTGTTATGAAAAATGATATCTGACTGCAGCGATGAACAATGGAAAAACATACACAAATACAGCAAAAAAAAAAAAAAAAAAAATCAATTTTGCAAAACCACTATCCCTCCAAAGCTTTTTCATCGGAATCTATACCTGTGCATACCCATGATACACAGAGACAATCACTACTTGTGAGAACAGAAACTTCTTTAATTACAAGCCTTCCATATTAAATTTAAAGAGAATTACGGGAAAAATCATTTTAGAGCACAATAAATATTTAATTCCAAACCAGACCTATTAAATCTCATGGTTCTACATTGAAGCAATGAAAAAACAGACTGTCTTGAAAAAGCTAGAGACTAATTATCTCACTTGGTTCCAATTTTTTGTACACCAAAAAAGAGAACAAAAAGGACATGCTTACAGAGAATGTGAGGACATATTTTATTAGTTGGTACTACAAACATAATATATTTTTGATAGGCAAGGGTAAAAAAGTTCATTTAACACAAAAACCACCTAAGATCCCAAAAGTATCGGGAATATAAGGGGATCAGAGACCCTCTGAAAGAGCAGGCAAGCGAAAAACATACCAGCCCCCAAACTAACAACTAAAAAATAAAGAACCCCAGCCTAATATACAAAAATCCCTGCTTCAAAACTATGTTAGCCCAAGACAAATGGTTAATAAAGAAATCTTCAATCTAGAGGAAGGAGGAGCTCCGCATTCTCAAAAAACAACTTTGTTCCTCTCCTTCAAATTTGAGATTAAGCCACAGCAGGAGCACCTGCCAGCCAGATTTTCTGTCGGGGTTTTTTTATAAGGTAGCACTGCAACCAGCCAAGCAAATCTCTCTAGCCAAGTAAGGGCAGACACAAGCAATGTCTACACACGATATCAGGCCACTCCACAGCTCCCTAACCTTTGAGCAATGTATGTATTATTAGAAGGTGAGATTGGGATCTTCTTCAATCTCTCATAAGAGTGGACATCTGTTTTGCTTGGGGAAATCCCTCCTCTTCAAGCTGGTTCATAGTTTGTCTCACACAGACTTTCCAAGCAAAAACCCCACTTACAAGGGACACAGAGTTCCAAAAGAAGCTTGGAAGAATGAAGAGCAACTTTCTCCTTCCCGAGAGGTCAAAACAGATTCTTGGGTAAGTTCCATTTGTAGACACCTCTTCCAATCAGATCTCTACTGTGATGGGGGAGATTACCTTATTCTATTTGTAACAATGATCCCTAAACAGAGATCCGGCTCGATCGTTAAAAACCTCTTCCAAATCTTGGGTTCCAACCTCCAGCTCTCCGAAGAATCCCAAACTTCATCCATAGCTGCATACAATTAACTATAGGTAAATGGGAAAGTGATGCACAAGGTTTGGCACACCAGCTCTCTTCAAATCTGACTCTTATACCATCCCCATCCAGAAAATCACTGTTAGCTCTCATCTGGGCAACCTCTTTTCTAATCTCTTTCCCAAAGACGGCTTCCATAGGTCCTTAGGGTCTTGAGAGAACCAACCACCTCTTGACACCATATTTTAATCTAATTATGTCTTCAGTGTGTTATCTTCTATTGCAAAATCCGGTTCCACTTCCCAAGGAGGGCCCTATTTGAGGTTAAGCAAAACTCGAGATTTAGCCACCTTGCCGCACACTTCAGGTGTTACCTTCCCATTTTAACCAAATGGGTTTTCTTTCTAGGTTCCCCACTTACAAAAAAATCCCTTTTAATTTTTTCTAATCTCTTGATGACACTTTTTGGCATGCGGAAAAGGGACATGAGGTAAATTGGCATGTTGGAGAGGGTGCTTCAGATGAGTGTGAGTCGCCCCCCTTTTGAAATGTATTGTCTCTTACATAGGGCTAACCTTTTCTTGAATTTTTCCTAAACCCCGTCCCAAACCCTCGTGGAGTTGTGTTTATCAGGCAGCCTTGGTGGTAGTTGGAAAGAAGAATCGACATTGCACATCCAGTAGTGCTATGAACCCTCCGGGTTCTCACCGCTGCAGGAAGTAAACACTTTGCCAGATTAATCTTCGACTCGAGACCGAGGCTTGAGCCACATCAAAATCCAGCTGAGATAGACAAACCGCGAACAACAAATGGGTGACACAGACCTCCTACCACGGTTCTACTTTTAAATTAAAGACTTGGAGACACGAACCCTACACTGGCGCCTTGTTAATTAAGATCAAAGAACACTTCCATTCAGCCCACAAAAGATAAGAGAGGGTCCCTTGTCTTAATCCTCAAGTGCCCTTGAAATAACCAGCAGTGCTACCAAAAAGCGGTTGTAAAGCCATCAAGACCGGGGGCCTTATCCCCATTCATCTATGTCAGAACCGCTTTAACTTCCTCCTCGATAAAAGGCTCCTCTAGGCTAGCGGCTTCCACAAGTAATTGTAAAACTTTAGTTCATTAAACTAGCTTTCCAGCCCTTGGCACTAGCAATAAGTACAAAGAAAGCTAACATTTCCTTCTTTGATTACAGAGCCTTCAGTATGCCACTCCCCATTAATTTTTATTTTGTTATTAGTGTTCCTTCTCCTGTGAGAGTTGGCCATTCGGTGGAAAAAGCTAGTGTTTCTATCCCCCTCCTTTAGCCAAATTTCTCTAGATTTTTGTATCCAGGAGGTCTCTTCCATAATAGCCCATTTTTTACAATCAGACTTGGCTCTCACTCTCTCTTCCATCTCTTCACTTGTTAGAGTTCTTTGGCGTTCCAACTCATCCCAAAAATCCACTCTAGCAAGGGCTGCTTTTTTATTATCTTCCACCTTGCCAAACACTTCTCTATTCGATTTTGATTCCTAGATTTGAGCTTTTATTTTTGCTAAAGATAATACTGCTTCTAGTCCCATTGAACCTGATTCTCACATGGCTATCTTTAGTTAGATCTTGAAGCTTTGTCACGATCACATATTTTGAACCTAACGGTAGGAGGCCTCTCAAGCCTTCCCCCTCCGCCTCCGGGGAGGATGGGGAAAATGATCGAAGGCCGACCTTTTGATGGCACACATTTCCTCCTACAAGAATTGAGCATCCCGATCCTGCGTGACTAAAAGCGATCAAGCAGGCCTTCTTTGGTTGTTTGAAAACCCCCCTCCAGTAAACGATTGACCCCGAGAAGAGGGATGTCTTTAAGATTCAAAACTCATCGATCACTGGTAGAATCTCCTCGTACCTTGATGTGTTGCTTCCCTATTTCATTCGGGGAATCTAATCATATTAAAATCCCCCGTGCACCGGTGGTCATCCCACAGAGCCTCTGACAGCCCCAGTTCTTACGAAAGCAACTCCCACTACTTCACCATAATACGCAGGACATATTTATAAACACCCACTAAAATTCTGTGAAAGGTTAAACGGTAGGAGATATGTGAGTATGCGAGCTTTCCTCCTTTCCAATAAGTTAGGAAACTCTAGAATCCCAGAAAACTACTATACCTCCTGAAGCTCATACTGCACTGATAAAAGCTCAATCGAAGCTCAATCCAGAGATCCCGCCACCCCAAGGCATCCGATAAGCCCTCCGCCATTCCTTCCAATTCCCTCGTGAAACAATGTCCACCTTTTTGGATCTTATAAAAGCTTTTATGATCCTCCTCCATTCAGGGTCATTCGCACCCCTCACGTTCCAAGAAAGGATTCTCAATCTCATCATTAACGACACTGCATCTGACCCCTCTGCCCTCTTCTTGAGACCCCACCCTTATACCTCCTATCCCTTACCATCCATTCTAGCTTTTTCATTTCTTTATCAAACTTCGTATTTGACTGGCCTCCTTTCCTTTCCTTTCTTCCCTCCTTCTTAACTTATCTTTTCATCGTAATCACCTCATCTTTGTAACCATCTATCGGGAGACCCATGAATTCCGTTTAAACTCACTAAGCAACCTTCACTCCACTGATCCTCCTCCTCACTCTGTCCCTCTTCCCCCTCTGTCCAATACCTTGGTGAACAACACTCTTCTACAAGAACGATCTCCTTCCCCCCTCTCAAACCATCATCAATGCTACCATCCTCTGGCCTTGTAACCCTCAAAGGTTTCTACACACATGGCTCATCCTCCCCAAACTCACTATCCCCTTCCTATTAACTCCACCTCGAATTCTCCAAAGATAATCCTTCCCGTGGTCGAAGTTCAACGAAAGAAAAAGTAGGAGGTGAAGAAGAAGATGTATCTTGAGCCCCTTTGTTAGAAGAATCATCGTGACCTATCTCAGGTGGGCTGTGACATTCGTGTCGAATGGCTCTGGATTTCTCCCTTCCCTTATCCCTATCCCCCTTCCTCAAAATCGGTAGGCTTTCTCTCGATCACGAGTGCTTCCAAGGGGTTCCCTCCTATTTAACAATAAAGCCAGTTTGCGGGCCGATCGATCCTCACAAAAGCTTCCTACCATAACCCTTCTCAGCCCAACTCCTTCAATCAACATCGGGTCGATCATAAAAATGTGTGCCGAGGCGTAGAGTCTAAGAGGAGGCCTCAAACTATAACTCCTTCCGTTCGGGGTCACAAGAAAATCCAGGAAAAGCCCATTTTTCCTTCAACTTTTCCACTTTCATCCGTCTCCTTCAGGATCTGACCCTTCGCTTCCAAGACAAGAGGGACATCGGAGTCCGACAAGTACCCATTTTTCTCCTTGCCACGCTCCTTACCTCCGAACTATCATCATTACACAAGCTTCCCTCCTCCCACACACTCCTGCCCGCGCATGACTCGCTCATGACTCACCTTCATCTTCTTCCTTGGTAACCTTTCCTCAAGTCTACAATCTCCTTCCTGCAGTAAACCCTGTGAACTCACATCAATCTCCCACCATATTTGAGGCATAACTCTAAATTTCTCGCGGAACATCGATTACGTTGCTCGACGAAATTTTTCCCGGCTCTCACAAGGATTCTTGCCCAAACCCATTTCGATTTGAAAGTTGTATCCTCGTCGACTGCTACGAAACCCCTCACACTCATCGCCTATCTTCTTTAGCATCTCTTGGGTCCGCAAATGCACAGGCAACCCAACCACTCTAATCCAACTCTCCCTACATGGATCTTCTTGCCTCTCACACCCCACTCAATGTATTCCATCTCTAACTTTAGGATATTCCCATTACTTCTTCTTACCACTATCTATCACACTGTCTCGCTTCCTTTAGCTCTCACCTGAAGAGCACGAAGTTCTTACCCAAAAGAACAACTTTTAGGTCCCTTTCAAGTCTCCATGCCTTTAATGCACATGTCCTCACCTCCTTTTCCGAAGGGATAAGCTTAGGAACAGGGGCCCAGCTTCCCACCAAGCATTTTTTCAGTGTCCCCACCTCTCTTTTTGTCTCGTTTTCTCCTACCTCTACCCAAATCTCATTCTCCGACCTCCCTGCAGACCCTCTCACGACTTACGAATCCATGATTTTCTCTACTATCCCCTTTAAAATTTAACCTCCTTAATTCTTTTCTATACTGTTCGACCGACCCTACGCTCCACCAACACCCCATCCTCTTGCCAATCCCCCTCGCTCTTCCGGATGAAAATTTCAGGCTCTCGCCTCTTCTCAGACCGAAGGTATAAGATACCTTCTAGCCTCCGTTTGATCCCAAGATTCTAACCTAAAATCCCCCGTTTCCTTTTCCTTCCATTCAAAACACCTCTTGCATCATCCCTACAACATTCTGTCACTCCCTTCAATAAAGACTTTAACCTTAGCTCTCCAAAACGGATCCACGAAACTAGGCCTCTGGATCTTTCTATGACATAGCCTTTCAACTTGCTTCTCGAGCCTTCCACCTTGATCTCAAAGGACTTTGCTTCAATCGCAAACCATTTTTTTCCATTTGGGTAAGTAAAACTTTAGGCTACAAAACAATGGGAACGAGTAGAGACTAGAAAAGTCTAGATTGGTTATGAGGGCCTACGTCCCACTACAACCAGCTTACAATGCCTATTTTGTGACACGACATATAATTATCAATTATCAGCATGGAGTCATATAATTTGTTTTATTGATAACTAGCCTATTCGTAATGAAACCAACAAACGTACAACAAGTAGTTATTTCGATTCAAGTTCAAATGCTACAAGGACAAGTTGAAAAGAAAAAGGGACCTAAGACAAGGCAATGAGATAATCATTATAGCCTTCGATAAAGATGAAATGTCACATCTTAATCGAAGAGTCGATGTATGACCAACTCGGAATGGTTAAGATTTTTAGTTTTTTTTTTTTTTACAGTAAAATTTCGACCATTTCGATTTGTGCATGGCCATCCTCGCGCAAGGCCATTCGCCCTAATCTTTCAGATCATTCCATTTTATCGAATGCCTCAAGAGTATTAATGGTTAAGATTTTAGTAATTGTTATAAATGCATAAATCGATCCGAGGTATATTAACATTTTACGAGGTTATAGTCCCCATAAATCCACATGTCAGAGCATTTTTAAAAAGCCTACTTAAAAGACATGACAAGACACTCTATGAGAACTGAAGAATTTGGAATGGAACATGAAGGAAAATGAGAGAATAAAGGGTGGGGGCCCAGGCAAGGGGGCAAGGGTTCCTATCCTTGGTTCTGTCGTGACAGAGTTTTGAATTTTATAGCAGATTGGCATAAAGAAGTCGCCATACGTCTCCGACTGTTTCCTGCTTTTCGCTGATTTCGCCACATACAATGTCTTTGCCTCCGACAAAGGGTAAGCCCGTTTCTTCAAATTGGTGTCGACCCAAATTTTCATATAGCATTCCCCGCTTTCTGGGTTCACAACACTGGTCTCAGATATTGTCATCTCTGCTTGCGACTCCAAAGTCTCCGTCGCGACAAGTAGTTCTCGCCGCCACTTACTCTCGATTCCTCATATACAACTTCATTTTTTATGTTAGACCCTAAAGTTTAGTCATCGGATAAAACTTCCAATAACCATGAGGAAACTCATAATGGTAACTATTGGGTACGTACTAAGACCTTAAACCAACTTAGCTACCAATCAAAGTTAATTTTTATTACTTGATGATGAAGCCGAAAAATTAAATTTGAGGGACCAACGAATCAATCATTAAGGGCCTATTTGATTTTTATTTTCGAAAATATAAAGAACGTTATTTTAGTGTATTTTGATATCAAGTTAAGTATATGAATTTAATGTTTTTTGAGTTATTCGTGGTTTTAGAAAAAAATAAATGGAACCGAACATATTTTTTGTGTTTATTTTATTCTACTTGTTTTTCATAACAAAAAACAATTTTCAAAAACTATAACCAAAATGTGGATGCAGCTGGGCCATTTTAAACATGGGCTTATCCAAAATGGGCCGAAACACTAGCTCACCGGATCCAAGACTGGGACCGAGTAGCATGTGGTCTCGACCTCAAGGGAACCGCTTTGTCACGAGACTGGGACTAATGATTTGTTCCCACAAACGAAATAGAGTCCAAAAACCTTATTAGACAACGGTATAGAGTCCAAGGATGCATTAAAAAAACAAGAACGTGATGACAAGTGGTCATAAGAGCAAAAGGAGGAAATTGGATGAGCACAATCTAATGCGCTACCTTTTACTGAGCAATAAGACGATCATCACCGAGAACTCGGATTCACGTCGGGCAAATGAAGTAGAGGGCTCAAGACTGGGGGGTGTTAGCGCCGAGTATAGACATGAGTGATAGGAGGTTTTATCTGAGCAAGGACAAAAGCATGTTCAGGAGAGACAATGAGTGAGGCAAGAGTATAAACAAGCAAGTCTTCTTCCTCCCCCTGACTTGTAACAGTAGACGGAATGGAAAATGGGGTAGTCTCAAAGAATGCAACATCAGTAGACACAAAGTAACGTCGAAGAGTGGGACAATAACACTTATACCTCTTTTTAACACGTAGAATATCCCACAAAGATAAACTTAAGCACTCGGATCAAGCTTGAGACTCGAGGACTCGGGACATCCCTGACAAGCATGTTCATCCAAATACCTGGGATCATCAAGGAACAACTGACATTTTGAAACAACTCGGTGGTAAGGAGTATCTAATTCAAGAACCGATAAGGGCATCCCTGCTAATAAAAACAAGTCAGGAGACTACATCGACCCAAAATGTTTGGTGACATTCATTTGAACAAAATGGTCCCGCAAGCCTCAAGAAGATGTCATTCTTTTCCTCAACTACCCTATCTTCCGAGGGTGTATCAACACACGAGGTCTATAGAGAATCCTGCATGTCAGAATAATGTAGGAGTGATAAGGTTCCGATACAAATATTCCTCGCATTATCAATTTCAATGTTCAGACAAAGACATGAAATCGCGATATAAATTTTAGCACAAAAGACACTAAAATAAGAAAAAAGCTCAGAACGGCATTTCATTAGATAAAAAACCAAGCTGATTAATTTAAATCATCCACAGCGTAATGAACATTTGAACCCAAATGGCATAAAACTCGACAAGGACCCCAAACATCATAATGAACTAACTCAAAAAGAGTCGAATCTCGTTTATTGACTCTAGACTCAAATGCACCTCGATGAAGCTTAGCATATCGATTACCGACCTACGCCCAATGAGGATAGGCTAGAAAAACTTGTGGATATAACTTCTTCAACAAAGGAGAGAAGGACGACTGTGAGACAATATAATCTGAATTCGGTAAATAACCCTAGAACAAGCAAATGTGATTTCACACCTCCGTTTCAAGGATGTAGATACCGCGCACTCGTCCCGATCACCAATAACCGCTTCACGAAGATCTCAATTAAATGATCGAAAGAATGAGATACTACGAATAAGTGCACGAAAGTGAGTTTACCCATTTAAATTAAATTAAAAGAGAATCAGAACTCATACTACAGTCAAAGTGAGTGTAGGAGCCTGATAAATCGGGTCTCCTCGACCTAAGGACACACGATGTCGACCCATCCGCAAGGGTAACATTCGAGGTAGAAGGTACTAAAACGTAGTAAATAAATCGAATTACTGGCCATGTGGCTCTGGCTTCGTGAGTTAATGACCCATGGAGGGAAGAGGAATAAAACATGTAAGGTCGGGTTTTACCCGATCGATGAGTGCACGATAGAAGCAGATGCATCAAGTGATTTTTGATAATGAATGCACTAAAAATCTTCGACATTATTCCCATACCTTCCTACACCTCGCATACATGTCCTCAGACATGGCACAATGACACACAACCTCCTAAGGGTTTCGTGTTAGCCTAAGGCTGAGATGTAACTCGAACAAGCCTTCAAAACCGAAAAATACCGTAAAATAGGATTCAGAATGAAAAGAACCATAGCATTTCCATGAAAACATCGTAGACCGAATAGAACTTAATCCTACAATCCACAAAACACCTCGAATCTCGAAGAAATCATGCTGAGAAAGGCACGAAACCCTAGAAAACAGGTCATCGAACACAAATGCTTCGGCAATCACTTTCATTGTAGGCACTGACAAGGGAGGCATAAAAACGGAGAAGATCAGCCGACGACCGACGATGCTCGAGGAGGAGGTCAACGGAGGCCTCTACGCACCCCCCTACTGGCTTCCACAAGACGTGGGAATAGGCAGATTCTACGGTGGCACGGTGGCTCACCTCACAAGACCTTCCACTGACTGACTCTCAAAGGTGGTCCCGGGGTCATCGACAACCGACACACCATCCTTTCTGGGCGTTGTCACCCCACGCTCCCTCGAGGTGCATGTTTCAAAACACCAACCTCCACAGCCTGCTATGTATTCCGAGATGCCCTAGAATTGTTTTTTTTTTTTTTTTTTTTTTTTTCTTTACTAAAGGCTCAAATCAACCCTAAAGCCCGATAAGCAACACGAGAAACCAAGACAAAGAATTGGGAGGAATGAATTCTCAGGTTTCTAATGATCCATCAGGATTATATATATATATATACAAAATCCAATATAACCATCCTAATTGATTACAACTCTATAAGACAAGTTTCCTACTAGATTACAACTCTATTTATAAAGTAGATATATGCTATAACAAATGTAAAAGAGTTCACAGGCGTGTGGATTTGCCTCTAGATAAATAAGAAGTTAACAATGATCGAGCTCTCTATTTGGATTGAAATGGCAAGTTAAGTTATGAAAGTGGTATGATATTTATAAACTTCATCAAAGAACAATGGATAGGATTTCAAGTGAATTGCTTGCTTCCTTGATATTCTAATAGGTATAGAGTTATGGTTAATATCTTAGCAATTAGCATGATCGTAATGATGGATATTAAATAATATATACCAAAAATTATGAACTCAAGTAGTATTTAATATGGATTTAGATAGGATTTTCATACACACAAAATTTGAACATAAATGTGAGGTGTATGTTCCCATTTAAGAAACGGGGATTGGCAGCCGATAGTGGACACCCTTTCTTCGAGTCGGGTTGTAAAGTAGGTTCTTCTCCTCCTATTCGGGTCTTTCGCTTAGAGCCCACATAATCGTGTGAATGTCTGTGATAGTATCGAGGAGAGTTTAGAGGAGGCTGGCTTTCAGGCAGCGCTTCTGTGACATATCCAAAGGGGAAAGACTCCACTCTTATCAAAAGCTTCTTCGAGCTTACCTAATTACTTTATGTCTTTTCGCTTGCTTAGAAGGCCTAATGAGATTAGAGTTGCATTCAAAGGAACTTTGCCGGGGAGGGAGGTGACTCTGATATTGTCGAGAGAAAAGGAACACATCGAGCCCTCATTAATTTACAAACGAGGAAACATACATATTTATACTTCCAATGTTGGGCAAAAAGGAAACAAAGCTAGAGTCTAATTAGAGACTAAAGAGAGAAGGAAAATAATCAGCCAGATTAGGAGACTAAACCTTAACACTTCCCTGTCGGAGCATATAGTTAAAAGCACCATGCTTGTCACATTTATACTTTATCCTAGGACCTCTAAGAGAATTAGTGAACATATCCTCAAGCAATACCATCGAGCTGACAAAACTAGTAAATATGCATCCCGATGCAATCTTTCTCTGATGAAGTGGCAATCCACTCGATGTGTCTGGTCCCTCTCATGGAAACCCAAGTTAGATGAAATATGCAAGGCGCTCGATTATCACATATAAGCTTCCATTCATCATCCCTTCCCAAATCTTAGCTCTTCAAGGAGATGCTTCAACCATATGAGTTTACATGTTGCTAAAGCCATCAGCTCCCGCACTTCGCCTCTGCAACACCAGATACGGCTACTACATTTTGTTTCTTACCTTCCGGTGATATTAAGTTACTCCGCAACGAACACACACACCCGAAGGTAGAACGTCTATCCGTGGGTGAGCCCCGCCTGTACCGTGATCACCGTAGCCAACAACCTAGGTGTATGACCTATGCTCCTGCTGTCACCCCTGACCACAGAACCCTTTTGATATATAACTAGATACGAACTATAACATCCTAATGGCTATTACAAGGTGATTGTAGGAACTGGTTAACTACGCTCACAGGAAACGAGATGTCAAGGCGAGTGATAATGAGATAGTTCAGTTTATCTACAAGTCGTCGATATCTTCCTAGATCTCGCATGCTCCCCTCGTAAAACCCGAAAATTCAAATTTTCCAAAATGGTAAATGGTAATTCTTGGCCAACCAAATTTTTCTAGATTCGAATGACAAACGGATTTCCACCGTTGAATCGCCTCACAAATCTACTACCACGTCAAATTTCGTCGACCCGCATAGCCTAATTTCACGTTTTTCGAGGCACCGAGTGTCGGGTGCCGTAAAACGGCTTGTAAGAGACATGTGATGTGACAAAAGTCACATACTACATATACCCATGTGACACATGTTGCATGATTAGAGAAATGGTGGAGATGAATGGCTTAAATTAAGTCATGTGTCAAAAGTCACTTAAAGGGGACAAGGATGGAATTATTGGAAAGTTTAAATGAATAAAAACAAAAAGAACTAGTTTTCTTCTCCAAATGAAGAACAAACGTGCAGTAGGGTGGGATTTGATTTTGTAGAGAAAGAGTGTCTCTCTGTACTTCACTGCCCCTGACCACGCCTCGATGAAAGAAGAAGCAAAATGACGACGCATGGCGACCACGCGTGGGCATCATTCTTCAGTGGAGTCTCGACAACCCAAGAGGTGTAGTCTTCTCCTACTAGGAAAGACTGGCTAGAGCCATGGAAATGGTTAGGATATTCCTGAGGCTTGATGTAGCCGTGATTTCTACGCCTCAAACATTTGAACCGAGTGGAGAAAATCTCATATTATGTAACTGCAAATGTCAACCCTATAAGCCACCGTTCACGTGATTTTGTCAGGTGATTGTGCTGGTCAAAGCATTCAAAAATGAATTACTGATCAAGTTAATTAAATTCATGTGAGCTAATTTTTGGTGTTATTGTTGTAATTTGAATAACATGAATTGTGTGAATTTAATTATAAGATATATACGAAAATATATATTAGCATAAATATTGAATCGACATAACGCATTCCATACGCACAAGACCCTAAAATATTAAGGTGAGTGCATGACATGAAAGAAAAACAAAAAACGAAATGTTTGTGAAAGGGAATTTGACTTTAAGATTTTCCTGAGAATCATGGTTGCGGTGGCCGTCTAACAATTCACGTCTGAAAAACACTTAATTGTTCTTGAGGTTACCGAACTTGGTAGTAAGTTTCGATAACAAAAAGCTTCTTTATTTGAAAACTCGTATTTCTTACCTCGCATCATTTAGGTATATGCGAGGAGTCAGCAGTGACTCAAAATACGGGATCGGGATGTAAACATCCAAGAGTGACTCGATTTACTCGAATACGATTGATCACATTTATTATACAAGATCTCAGCGAGTAACCCACGAAAGAAATTATCACCACCATTTTGCTCACCCCATCGAATACTTGATTACTATTTGCGTGATATTTGTTCGCATTGCGATGACGACGTCACTGTAGCCGCGCTTGAAGAGTCGTCAGATTTGCATTCGCTAGAACACA
This sequence comes from Tetrastigma voinierianum, assembly GCA_016808115.1. NCBI lineage: Eukaryota > Viridiplantae > Streptophyta > Magnoliopsida > Vitales > Vitaceae > Tetrastigma > Tetrastigma voinierianum. The sequence goes on from JAEQBH010004540.1 coordinate 110,499, forward strand.
TGTATTAAAACTTTAAATTACATATGTTTTGGTTAGAGTATTTGTAATAACCTCAATCCATAAGATATAGTCATGTAATTCGTGAGCATTGATGCGTCCAAGTATTATTTTTACTCGTTACGACCGGGGTGTGGTCGTTGTTAATCAGTTTGGGATGTGTTTGTACTGTAGAGCTCCCATGCGAGATCACTGATAGAGCGCCGCTGGTCAAGCATCTGATATCCACGAAGATTCGTTGTGTCGACTTTTGGCCACAATCCACCCCGGGAAGAAGGCCAGCACCCCTCACCGGTGCTGCAAGCTCACATTCTGAGATCCATAGTGATGCCCATGTTTACAAATTCAACATACCAATGTTCACAATATATCCAAGGCATACTTCCTCCGATAAATAAACTATTCTAATTAGACTGAAGCTACCAGGTGCCTCGTAAAATACTTCAGCTCTCGCATTTTGTCTTCCAAAAGGAAAGTGGCTGAAAAGGTGTTGTTTGAGTTCTAAATACCATCCTGGTCACTATATAGCTGTGATATCATCGCATAAAAATCAAGTAAATACAGCATCCGGTAGATGAATGAGTGATAAAAGCGGAATGATACCTTTGCTCTCGTCAAGATCATGCCAAACTCACAAACAGCAGGCTAAGCCCAGAAACCAAATCAAGCTCGAGGAAGTGTTTGGCCAAGTATAAAGGAGCAGCGTAGTTTTGCGTACCAAACCCCGGACTCCTCCTGAGCACTTGAAAACCCAGTGGATTTTCATTATAAAGCATCTCATTGAGATCACCATGAAAAGGCATTCTTAATGTCAATTGAAAAAAGGTCATGAGCGCGCCATGACCATAGAAAGAACAAGCGAAAAGAGCGATCTTGGCGGCTGAAGAAAAAGTATCATAATAGTACGAAAGCAGTATTCTTTGAGTGTACCGCAGCGACGAAAGACGCCAAGGCGGAATCCCGACCTTGTGCGTCGAGGTGCCACCTTCAGCTGTATAAACCCGTTAATGACAGCGGGAGATTTGCTAGGAGGAGCGATCAAAGTTCCCATGTCATTGGAGTAAAGGGCATCCATTTCCTTAAATATCAGTCGTCTGCACTCTGACAGAGAACCTCACTTGCGCTTTGCAGACAAAAGACAGCTTTAAACAGCGCAAAGAGGCAGAAAGATAAACAACGAAAAGTTTCAAGAAATTATGGCAAGAAATAAAAGAAAGTTGAAAAAAGCAGGAAAAAAAACATAAGGCACACCATTCCTGGGCAATATTCATGAGGAAAGAGGGAGACGAACATAACATATATGTTTCTAGGTATGAATACACAATTACAACAAAAACAACAAGAGTTATGAAAGATTTAGCATGAATACAACAAAAACAATTACTGATCGAATTTGGTAGTGTATTATCGAGGCGTGAATAATAGGAATCTAGGGCCGCAATTCCAACCCAACCACCATATATGAACTGGATATAACATAGATCTTTACATTATCTTACTAGCTCAAACCAAATAAACAATTTCATAACAATGTGGTCTTCAAATAAAAATAAAATAAAAATATCCGCAAACAAGTGTACTCGAGAACCAAAGAGACAAAATATTCACAAGTAAAGTTCTAAGATACACAACCCCATCATCTAAAAAACAAAAGCAAATATAACAAGAGCTTCGATTTCACATTCACAAAATGATGGATTTTAACACAAACAACTCAAGATTTAATGCATATATGATGCAGGAGCTTCTATAAACACACCGAACATTGGGAATTCAAAATTTCTAATTATCAAGAATCGGACGTAAAGAAGGTCAAGACGATTGAATACACGGAAAACTCCTGGGATTCCCATTCTCGGGCCTCGGCTAGCAAAAACGCGGTCGACTGACAAACCCCCGATGCGTGAGTCGTTACACAATTTTAGAAAGATTTGGCCAGCAGCGTTCTCTCCGGAGGATTTGTTTTCATGATTCTCATTGTATTTCTTTTAGTAAGATTTACTCCAATATTTTATTCTATCCCTTTATAAGATTGCTTTATTTATTTTAAAAGTTTTCTTGTGAATATTACACTTGTAGCTTTCTTTTACTAAGAAGTAGGTTGTTGTAATTTGAAGCTTTTTTTCGAGTTAAAGTGTAAGTTGTTTTTTTATTTGTAAAGTGGTTTAGATTATATATACCTCTAATGTAGTTTTTAAAGGTTCAAGTTTAATAATATTTTCGTATTTCTTTAGCTTCTTATCTCTTTGCGATTCCCTAACGAGCCTGCGCTTCTCATACCTTGTGGATTCCTCTTGGGCACAAGCTTTGTTCGCTTATCAATCAACCCGGCCCATACTGGACAGTAGCGCCACTCACATTCATCTCATGCGATCGTTTCATTAACCCAAGAACTAATTTTGTGCAAACTGCATTTCCCTCACCATCTCATCTTCTTTAAACTTTCCATAACCGCTTTTTCAACCTCTACCCAAAACTTTCCATATCTCGCTCCATACTATTAAAAAACATTCTAAATACCATTTTCCTTATATACCACAACACATTCCATAACTTATAAAATCTCATAAACTGGGCCCATAACCTGTTTTGGCCCTAGAAAACTACCCAAAACCCATATTTTGACTTACCAAAACTTTTGGATCATCCATCACGGTCTAAACCTTGCATCAATATATCATTTAAGTTTTCTTCTAATATTCATTAAAATCGACAAATAAATAAATAACAATTACAGTTAAGAAGACTACCACAGGAATAATGTAACAGCCGTCAAAACCCTATCTTAAAACTCCGATCAAACCCTAGAATTAAAAACAACCTTTGAAGCCAGAGAAAGAAATGAAATCTGCAATGAGGGCAAAATATTAAAATCAAACAAACATTGAAAGAATCAAATATAAAACGGGAAGAAAACCATAGATTTGATAAAAAATCGCTAATCTATGGTGGTTGGAAGCAAACCCTAGAGATGAAAAAATAACCCTAAACGGATGAAAGACAACATGATGGGAATTACGAAATCAATTACTGGTGTAAATTTGAATATAACCAATTTGGATGGAAAACCTTGATTTGAAATTTATCATATATTTTTAAAATGGAAAAGGGTTAAAAGGTTAATAGAAAAAATATATTTAACTCAAAAAGGAAAACAAATATTTTTTATATATTTTATAGTGAATGAGAAGCATATAAATATTATGAAAACAGTAAAAAAAGGCATGCGAAGAATTTTAACCATCGTTATCTTTAAATTACCCTTATGAACCTCAAAATAATAATAAAATTTTAACCATCATTTAAATGCAAAAGCTAAAAGTTATGAACCTCAAAATAATAATAGATTAATAATTTAAATGCTTAACAAAGTAATTATTGCTTAAGACGGATGTTAATAATTAGAATCACCTTTATTTTTATTTTTAAAATGGTGTAAAAAATATATTCGCATACATGAGTGTTTTCATTGTTTTCTCAAAGTAGCACAAACTAAAAACGGAAAGTGTCCGTACCTTGGGGATCTAATTTTAATTTTCTCAAATGAAAAGAAAATAGAAAAGGGTTTTAAAGAAAAACAAAAACAAAAACAAAAGTGAAAGAGATTTACAACAACATTTCAATTTTAATGTGGAAAAACGGAGATTATTGAAAAAAATAAATCGTAAACCGCAAGCGATCAAGTCTGATCATAATGACAGAATTTTGAATAATACACGATATAATTATGTAGCGTGATACAAATAAAGATATTAGTTTATATTGTATTTTTATAATTTGATTAATGTAAATTTATTATGTAGCTTTGATTAATATTGTTTTATTTTCTAATGTAATATGATGTTTTATAATATAATATTTATTAGTTTAAAATGCATTTTTAGGTTTTTAATATATTTTTATTTATTTAATATAATTTCATATTTATGTTTAAGTAAAAATAAAAATACTTCATATATCATATTCCTAAAAATATTATAATTTGATAAAATAAAATTTTGAAAAATGAATAATGATTTTGAATTAAAAATGAAAATCATTGATTGGAGTTGAAACTCAAAAAAGTAGGTCACATCATCTCTTTGAAAACAAAGATTTATGATTGAAGATACTCTAATAAGTTATAACCAAAGGTCGTGTCCTATGGGATTACTCAAGATGTCGGGGCACGATTAACTATAGATATCAGTCGAAAGCAAAATTAATCGCTATTGGTTGTCGTTGTTGTTGATACGGTAGAACATAGAAAAGGCGTGAACATGTTGGTATTCTCAGGCATGCTAATATCACACATATTCACAACCCTTGCCTAATAACACCTATATTACGTTTGCTAATTTTTAACATTTTGAAAGCTCGGTTTCAAATTCTCTTCTTCAAATGATTGTCGTCATTTTTTAAAATTTTCAGCTGACTTATCACGAATTTCTTTAAGTTTCTAACATAAAATAAAATATTCTTTGATTTTTCATTCAGAAAAAGTCACACTTCCCATTAAAACAATAAAACTAAGATCAAGTACTCAACAGCTGAGAAAGTGCTAAAGAATACACATTATATAATAACAACATGAGTGGTTTGGGACTATATGCCCCATCCCTACCCCAAATCTCTTTGCTCTTTCCTAATTCACAAACTGTCTTCATTTAAAATTGGGTGCAAGTAGATTGGAATAGAAAATTTCAAACCCAAGCACATTTGATTTTTGTTTTGGCTTTATTTTTTATTTTTTTTTTATATTTTACTTTTATTTTTGTTATATTAAACTTAATATATCATAAAAATAAAAATATTATGAATTTTTATAAATTATTTATTAAAACATTATAATAATAATACCATTATATTAAAGTATAAAATAAAATAATAAAAAATATTTTTAAAATATAATCGGGCGCTGGGAGCAACAATACATGAACCTGCCCCGAACCTCGTCTCCTTGACTAAAATAAACTCAAACCTGTTCAAAATCCAATTACAATTAAACCAAACTCGTCTCATTAAGAACGAAGTGGGGCGAGAATCCGAAATAATTCATCATGTTGTCATCCCTACTCGCTACTCAATGTTAAAAAACAAACAACTTAATACGTAATGCTATTAAGCTAAAAAAAAATTATATTCAATATTAAGTAAAAAAAAAAAACACCACTATAGAGTGTCTGGAGGAGGATAGGAATGCCATGCCACTCCTTTGATCTCTCAGCCATGGTAGGGTGAGGAAAATATTGATAGAGTTTTTAGACTTGAAAATAATGCATTTGAAAAATGAAAATACAAACTGGGCTTCTAGGCCAAACTATTAACCCAAGAATTGGCCCCGATATGTCGGCCGCAATCCTGCATTTAGTTTATATGAGACCCTATGAAATGGCTGATGGGGAACACTGGCTGACACTGAAGTCTCAGTTTTCCCTTTTCAAACAAACAACAAGCTTTAAAGGTTCTCTTGCTTGGTTTTATAGTATATCCCAAAGACATGATTCATTGTTGTAATATAGAAATGAATGGAGTTTCGGTAAATGTTCATTTAACAAAATTTTTGTAACTTCATCCAAACTGTATCATTTAAAATTTTCAACGATTATAATCTTTGGCCATTTTCGTAAAATACGCTTTCGCATTCGACCATTAGATCGGTTATCAAGAAAATCCGTTTAGAAACTATTTTCTGAAATGAAGTTAATGAAAACAATGAAAATGTGTTTAAAAATGCAAAGCTACTATTCACAATCCCGTGAGCCGTGAGTCCGATGAGAAGAAAATCAACAAGACGAAGTAGAAGAAAAGAAAATAGGCCCATAATCCCAGCTGCTTTTCGCTTATCCCCACCTCCACTCAAATCACGCTGCTCGATCGACTCCTTAAAAACACAAAAACAAATCACTATGAATTTAAAATTTTCCATTCATTATTATTAAAACTTCAGTTTGAAAATGAGTTTTAATTCACTTTTATTCGTTTTCAAAAATTTGTTGGTCCCATTCTCGTAATCCAAACTGCTTTCCTCATTTAAGTTTGAATAGAGAAAACAGAAAATTTTCTACCCATCAAACAAAGGCGCCTAAATATCTTAATCTGTATTGGAATCTCACATCAAGCCCTGAAACATTTCTCCCTAAGGACTGAAGCTTATGATTCTAAAGAGTTCTCTTGATTATTTATCAAAAAGAACCATCAAATTTTTGCAGCTTCAAGTATGGAACTAGAAAAGGACACTAGAGATGGAAGTCCATAACACCCAAAAAGAAAGATTTGCTGTCATTGAGTAGTGCGAGTTGTGGCGGCTGTTTTCTTAAAGTCAATCTTGTCAACCTTAACCGACGTAGACGACAACGCGCAGACCATCAATGTCCATGAGAACAAAACTCGGATTAACATCATAGGTGATGCTGCTGAAGGCACCTGTGGCAGAGCCTGGATTTATGACAACGCCACCTCTATGTTTGTAGGGGGCGCCAGAACTGATGGTATGGACTTGTCACATGGATGTCTTACATCCTTAACTGCCTCTGGAAGCATTACCAGTGAGTCCGGTGTCTCCCCATGGAATAACCTTCAGAACAATAATCCATGTGGAAATTGATAGTGTTATTTGAATCAAATATGAGAAATTCAGTTGTGAGAAAAAACAGCCGGCAGAGTGATGGCAAAGTACTAAATATTCTGAAAAGAGGATGTTGATGAAAGTTTTGGTTTGGTGCTGTAGCAGCAGAAAGTGAATTTTTTTGCAACAAACAATTTCTGCAAAGTGAAAAATAAATGAGGGTGATAAATTCTCTTAACACTCTAGTCTAAAGCAGCTCTTTCCCTGACCTTTTCTCTCAGAGTGTATATGTTTTTGGTCCATGATTAGTGCCCAAAAAGTGCTATTTTGAACCCTATTTATTATAGGTTTTGAGTGCTTTTTGTATACTAATAATTTTAATTAACCCGATTTACACATTAAGGCCCAGCTATTATTCTGATCGCATTTTGTGACTTTTTATAGTTTTTATTGTCAAATTTGTTGAATCAACCAAGCACAAGGAATCCGAGCCAAACTAGCCTTTGTATTAAAAATCAGGAGCGTAACCGAAGAAGAAACAGATGTAAAAGGAAATCTAAGAAGAACAGAGTAGGAAAATTAGCACCAGGGTGCCAAAATCTGCACTATGCGAAAATTGGCATTGGTGCCAATTTTGGCACATTGCCAACTTCATGTGTGCGAAATCCCCTCTCTCCTCCCTTGTTGACTTTTTGATTTTCTTTTCTCCTTTTTTTCCATTTTTACCCTCTTTGTTTAATGCTTTTTGAGGGCATAATGGTATTTAAACCTTACATATAAGCCTCCAATTGCTTAGAGGATTGTAACTTTATAAAAGAAAAGGGTTTTGGTGGAAATCAAAAAACCCCGGTGAAGTTACATTTCTTTCTTTTCTTTCAATTTTTCTTTATTTTTCTTCCCTTTCTTGGTTTCATTTTTTAGTTATTTTTTCTTGGTTTTTAACCCATCATTTGAGAAATTTGGTTGATAAGTCCCATCCTTGGGAAGATATGAGGGCCACGCTTGTCATGATATATGGAAAATCAATGCTTCTTTATGTTTTTGGCTGCAATGCGATTCACTGATGTTTTCACTGCTCTCAATATATGTTCAAACCCTTTGTATACCTCCTTTGGTTAACCTCTGTGATTTTGACTAAGCTTTTATAGGCTCAAAGTGAATGCTTATTAATAGATTCACCTATATTCATTAATAGATTTATTAGTCACGGTGGTAGATTTTTAGGAGATAGTTTTTCACCATTCGAACATTTATGTCTATTCAATGCTAGTATTTCAAAAGGATGGTCAGGTTCAATTTGATAGCCAAAGAAAGATCCGGTTCGGGAAATTACCATACGCCGCTCCCAACACGAGGAAAAGGACCCAGAACTTTCTATTTGCCTCAGACTCTAACCCCTCGTGAGTTTGATAAGTCAAGGAGTTCTTTTTCATATTTACCATTTTATTTTCATTCTATAAATCACCAACTCTCATCAAGTTTACTAAAATCCCAACCAAATTGAATTCACCATTTTCGAACTTAACTGCACATCATTTACACGAAGAAAACTCATCCCTGTGTTCGACCCAATGACCACTATATCGTTAAAGAGTTTGCTACGCAGAGAGTAGGAGGAATTTAGGCTTACAAATATTGTTGATTCCTAAGACTTCATCGGTGCTCTAATCAAATGACAAAACTAGCTTTCAGATATTAAAAATCAGGAGCAGAACTGAAGAAGAACAGGAGCAGAAGAGGAATGGAAGAAGAACAGAGAAGAAAAATTCGCACCAGGGTGCCAAAATCCGCACTATGCGAAAATTGGCACTGGTGCCAATTTTGGCACATTGCCAACTTCATGTGTGCGAAATCCCCTCTCTCCTCCCTTGTTGACTTTTTGATTTTCTTTTCTCCTTTTTTCCATTTTTACCCTCTTTGTTTAATGCTTTTATGGCATGAATTTTTATTTAATTCTTAAGAAAAAACTCTATATAAGCTCCAATTGCTTGGGAGATTTGCAACTTTTGGTGGTGAAAAGCTTGCTTTGATAGAAATCAAAAACCCGTAGTTACATTTCTTTTCTTTTCTATTTTTCTATTTTCTTCCCTTGCTTTTCATTTAGTTATTTTCTTATTTTAATCATCCTTGAGGATGTCAGCTCCCCATCCTTGAAGAGGGCCACGGGGTCAAGTTACAGGCAAAATGATGGCTCTCATATTCATGGATGTTTACTGCTCATTATATGTTCAATCCTTTGGTATACCTTGGTTAATCCTAGATTTGACAAGCTTTTGGCTCTTTCGTTGAATGTTTATTAATAGATCTACCGGGATATTCATTAGTTGTTATTTATTAGTCAATGCAGGTAGAATTTAGAGATAGTTTTTCACGGTCCAGAACATTTATGTCTATTCAATGCTATATTTCAAAAAGGATTATTAGGTTCAATTTTGATAGCTAAAGAAAGATCCTGTCAGGTGTCGACCATATGTCATGCTCCCACCACGTAGGAAAAGGACCCGAGAACCTTTATCATTTTAAGACTCAACCTCAGAGTCTGGATGCTTCAAGGAGTTCTTTTTCATATTTTACTTCATTTTATTTTCATCATAACCACCAACTCTCGCTGTTTTTTAATAAAACCCCAACCAAATTGAATTCACCATTTTCAACTTAACTCAAAGTAGACATCATTTACACGAAGAAAACTCATCCCCTGTGTTCGACCTGGGATTCACTATATCAAGAAGAAATGGTTACTACAGAGGGTGAATTTAGGTTTACAAATTGTTGATTCCCAAGACCCTAATGTGGTCGAATCAAAATTTGATGCCGTTGTCGTGAAAAACTATCTCCTAAAATCTACCCCGTGATTAATTAATAACAACAAACTGACTTGAATGATCATGAATCCTATTATTACATTCATCGAGCTCCTCAAGCTGTCAAACATATTAAATCCAAGGTATACCAAAGGATTTGAAAGATATAAGAGAAACCTGTAAACATCCATGAATGCTTGCCTTAAAAACATGAGAGCCATCATTTTACCTCAACCTAACTCCCGAGCCCTCCTTCAAGGATGGGAGCTTAACCAACCATCCTCAAAGGATGATTAAAAACCAAGAAAAATAACTAAATGAAAAGCAAAGGAAAGAAAATAAGAAAAACTAGAAAAGAAAAAGAAAATGTAACTTACAGGTTTTTGATTTCTACCAAAGCAAAGCTTTTTCACCACCAAAAGTTACAAATCTCCCAAACATTGGAGCTTATATAGAGTTTTTCTTAGGGTAAAATACCATTATGCCCTCAAAAAGCATTAAAACAAAGAGGGTAAAATGGAAAAAGGAGAGAAAACTCAAAAAGTCAACAAGGAGGAGGAGAGGGGATTCTTATCCATGAAGAGCAGCAATGTGCCAAAATTACACCAATGCCAAAATTGGCACTAGTGCCACTTTCGCATAGTGTGATTTCAAGCACCCCGGTGCTTAATTTTCCGCCTCGTTTTTCTTCCATTCCTCTTCTCTGCCCCTGCTCTTCGCCTCGCTCCTCGATTTTTAATATGCAAAGCTAGTTTTGGCTCCTGATTCCTGTGCTTGGTTGATTCAACAAAATTTGGCATTTAAAACATAAAATACAAAATGCAATCAGAATAATAGCTAGGGCCTTAATGTGTAAATCGAGTTAATTAAAATTATTAGTATACAAAAAACACTCAAAACCTATAATAAATAGGGTTCAAAATAGCACTTTTTGGGCACTAATCAGTCCATACTTTGTTTTCTCTTCCATTAAAGTGCTTCCACAGTTGAACAAGAAAGGTGGAATGAACATAATAGCAAAATGACTCAGTTGCAAAGGCAAGTTTTCCAGGATCGGCACAAAACTGTAAATGCTTTACAGTATTGAACATCGGCAATAAAAAAAAACACATTTTTAAAGACAGATATAAGGATCTTCAGATGAATAAATGGCACCTGAAAGACAATAAATTACACAATGCATTGGCTAGAAAGTAAAAGGAGCACCTATTAGGAACAAGCTGAACAAAGTTGAGTTGGCTTGGCCATATGCATCAAATGAAGACCAATGAATCAAGGATAGTAAATCGCCACTAAAAATATGATAAGGTTTACTGAAGGTGCTGTGCAAATAGAAGGGGAAGACCAACAAGAAAATGGGTTCAAATAGTGAGCAGACATCTTGATTTTATTGAAAAGAGAACATGGTCTGTATAAGAAAAATAAAAGAGATTTGTGAATTTGATATCAAAGAAGTTTAGATCGGGGTAGCCAGGTTCACCTGAGTAGTACATGAGGCCACCAGTCTGAATAGGTAATTCTGAGTTCAACTTCCATCCATATCCAGTAGAATCTCAATGTTATTTGTGAGAAACATGCATGGATTTTGTAATGAATTCAAGAAAAGATATAAATGTGGGAATGAAGATCAAACCTGATGACCATGGCAGAGTCCAACCTTGAATTGACCAATGGTTAGTGCTTTGGCCTCTGGTAATTTAGCCCCTCATCATATCTACCTCGGTAATATGCAAGGGAGAGGAGCAAAGGGCTTTCTAAGTAATATGCACCTCCGTAAAACCATCATCAGAATGTAACAAAGTGACTCCACATCAGGTTGTGCATCAAGTAAAATACTACAAAACATGGATAGAACAATCCCAAAACCAATTTACATATACCTAAACCCCAAGGCTGAAGGATGAGCAGTTTTATATGGCGAGAAACTAAGAAAATAACCAATGCAATAAATATTTGAGTGAGAATACGTATAAGAACTATGCTAGGTCTTGGAGTAAAAAATTGCAACATTAGTACATGGAGGAAAGATAAAGCAGGTAGAAACCAACAAGCTTCAAACTGCAGGAAAGGGACCCCTAACCTCATAACTGCATTGATGGGAAGACTAGATAATAGGATCCAAGGAAAAATGAACAAAATAATAGTTCTTAATGAAATTCAGATGAAGTTGAACCCTGATATAAAACCTATCTGAAACCCTCAACAAGGCATCAACCAAATATTTCACTCTATCCTAGATAATGCATATCATCAACTTTCAAATTTCTAAGACTAGGCTTTCATTTCAAACATTTCCATGAAATCTTTGGCATTCCCTTAGATTAAGGGTTTATATCTGTGCACAAAACTATCAGGCAATTCCAATTCCAGTACAGAAATACAAAACCCCATGACTCTGAATATTGAAACGGAAAGAACCACAAAACCCTATAACTCTAAACATTGAATCGGAAATAAAATAACAAATCATATAAGTTCCAAATATTGACCTGATCAAGACTAATGGGAACAACTGTAGCCTAACTTCGTAGTTCCCTTTTCCGTAACTGAACCTGTAAATCACCATAAACAGAAAGAGCATTACAAAAAAACCTAAAATTCTATTAAGATTTTTCTATTAAACGACCCGAAAAAAGAAAACCAGCAATCACAGAAACGGAAAATAAAGGAAGAAAAAGAATCAAACAAGTTGAGAATCACAGAAACCTTTTGGTGTTTCATGTGGATTATTTAGACAACATGGGCAAAAGAAGAATAAAGGAATCAGCATATGGTTCAGATTTGTTGTCTTTTTTACTCTTCCCAGTTGAGAAGCATCTTTGCTGCACCTATTTCTGCTTTCTGCTAGATTATCTGGGCTCAGCTTGCTTTCCATTTAATTCTCATGCTACAAATTCAGCTCCTCTGCTCACTTGGATGCTAACCAAACCAAACATACACTAATCTGAATCAGAATCATTAATAAATTAGTGATGAAGAATCTTGTTTTCTATGAATGAGTATGGAAATTGAATGCCTATGTCAGGAAACGGTGTATCTTGATGTCAGATTCATGAGGTCCTCCAATTCTTTATGTTTTTATAGGGAAAAATAAAATCTAGCGATGAAAAAGAAATAAGAAGGAAGGATGGTCCATCCAAGAAAAAAAGAAGGGAAGGAGGGGGCGGCTAGGCAGAGATGGGAAAGAAGATAACCATGAAACCGTTTCAATCATTTCATACTATCTAAGCAAGGTAAGAACTGGCTAAAGAGAACTACTGTTTTACCAATTAGATGCATGTATCAGTAACACAATGAGCATATTCCATAAGCCTAGTGGTGTCATCTCAGGTCCACACGCAATTCACTTGGTTTTGAAGTGTCAATAACACAGTTGATTTCATTTCCATTTGCAAAATACAGACAATCTAACTTCTATTTGCTTAATAAAGGATAATGAAAATACAAGGAAGTTTAGGTCGGATTGGCAGCAAACAGTAGAGAACTTTTTCTAAGATTCCTTTGTCATATATACATTATAAAGCATTCCTATGCCAATGAGAAATAAATCCAGCCACAAATGTAGGTTTAATGCTGTAAAATGGTAGGAAAAGATCCAAGGATATGGCTTCATGCATGAAGAAGTGATGGCTAGAAGCCTAGAAGGGAGGGAATTTTGGCATAACAAATGCTGTGCAACAAACCCAAATAATCAAGACCAAAGTATCTAGATAGTGAAAAAGAAAGCCAGAATCTAGGAACACCAAGTTTAGGTAGCTTGGTCTGAACTCTAGATCACCATGGACATTCCTGTACAAATCAAAATACATGTGTAGTTGACGGACTAGATGCCTTGGTACTTACCCTTTACATAAGCTATGCGGTTCCCCTGAGATCTCACTTTTCTACCAAGAAGTTATTTGATGTTTATTACCTTATAATGAGTCAATACAAACACAACTCATCCACAATATCATAAAATGTAAATAATAATTTATATGAAAAATAAATTAGCACTTTGAATCAAGAAGATCATCAAGATCTTTTAGTAATATTTTTATGTAACTAAATTCCAAAAGAGTAAGAAGGAATGAGATTACCACATAATTTCCAAAATTAAATGACACAAGGATCTTTTTTTTTTTATTTCTTTGATATCTTCAAAAAAGTTTTCTTTGGTCCTTGGAAACGTACAGCAATCATTCTAAATGAAAGTAACACCATTCAGGTCAGAGACACAAATACTCTATAATTTGAATACTCTGATTAAATTTCTCATTAGTTCCAGTTGACTGAAAAATTTATGCAGTTCTCCTGTTGTAAGCATTTTGTGAAACAGGAAAAACAAAACAAAGGCACTGATTCCATTGAATTAATATGCTAGTTGTTAGCAGTTCAGCTCGCACATGAGTTAAAGTAGTAAATTTGTAAACAAGTAATTATCAAAATTTTCTTTTATATATGCCAAGGAGGTGCAGTGGAGAAGTGTGGGAGAACCTTGACTGAGTAGGCCATCGTTATTTGTTAATAGTGTATCTGAATTCATTGCATCCTCAAGGAGGTAAAAGGAAGCATGCTTGAGTTTCTTGAAAGGTACTTTGGTTGATCAGGTAAAACAATAATGAGTTGAATGGGCCTTTTGAGCAGTAACGAGCAGAAAAGAGTCTATAGGAAACATAGCCTATATTTTTTCTAGTCTCTGGACAGCTAGAGACCACTATCCACTTGGTTCCAATTTTTCGTACACCAAGAAAGAGACTGAAAAGGAGATGATTACAGAAAAATCATGAACATATTTATTAGTTTGTACTACAAACATTTATCAATCATTTTCCATTCGGTAAGTGAAAACTTCAGGAAGAAAAACAATAGGAACTGTTATAGTAATGTAAATATGTAGAGTTACAAGTCAATTATGAAAATCCATATTCTTTCCTATTCTACTTAGGATTACACTTGTGTATAAATATGTTGCTAATGATCAATGAATATATGCGAATTTTCTCTCATTCATCTTTGATTACATGGTATCAGAGAATGGGGCTTGAATTTGCCAGAAAGGCAACAAAATGGGTGTTTTTTTTAAACACACAATCTGGGAGAGTGTGGGGTGATACTGCCCACATAGGAAGGTGCATCGACCTTCAGCGAACCCAACCACCAAGTCCGATGGTCGGAAAATGCATGTGTGAGCCACACGTGCCACTTGAGCAAATCTACCCTATTCCCCACGAGTCGGCGCGATGGGTCGCCCTTCTCTTCTTGGCACGCCAAACAAGCCAACCTTCCTCTCTAGCCAATTGCCTTCTCTCGCTTTACACCGAAACAATGACTTTAGCCTCAGGTCCTAAGCCTTGAGATTCTATGCTTTTTGAATCCTTTCTTGATTTTTTTTCAAAGATCCAATAGCATCCAGAAGTGATTTGTGGTTTATAGGGCTAAAATCCATTCCGGTGTGGTGTTTTTTTGTGGAAAAGTGGTCATTTTCCTTGCAAAATCCTATTTTTCCGGTATTTTTCGGATTTTTAGAGGATTGTTTGAGTTAGATTTGCTTATATGACTGACAAGAAACCCTTAGGAGGAGTTGTGTGTCACTATTGCCATAATATAGGACATGTACTTAATCAGAGTGAAGTCAAGAAATAAAATCTAAGATTTCACCGTTTCACATCGTGAATGACTTAAGCTCCATACTCCGCTTCATACTACACTTGGTCGAATACAAACTCAACACATCTGATCTCTCCCAGCGTGAATGCGATTAGATTTCAACCATTACTGAGAGGCAGATTTAATGATTTACCTATTACAAACGCTCAACTCATTTCCCATCGTGATCGGATCACTTCATTATCTTCATCTAGTCAGACAGAAATCACGGTCCCCAATCACGATCATCGTGAGCTGCAATCACATCACGCTTTACTTAATTTGTATGAATCCAATCATAGACTAATGGCGATTTATCTTCTTGGCATTATTCGTCCAGAGATTCACGTTGTTCGGCATGGATGAGTGGACGAAACGGAGTCAACTTGATCTGGGATTCCAAAAGTCTGTTGCTTGTTCTGGAGTTGTTACCCCATCCGAATTATATTGCAGCTTGGGTCATCCTTCTCTCTCGTCAGCAGTTATATCCTCGCCAGTCTATCTCATTCAATGAGTCGCGGCTACGCTAAGCATCATTGCGCAGATTTCAGCCCCGTGAGTTGGCTAAATGAAATACCATATGTTTGAGTTAGTTCATTTGATTTCTCTCCTATTTAGGCTTAAATATTACGCCTTCCACTAGGTTTAAATATTTTATTACCTTTGTTGATGATTTCTCCCATGTCACTCGCTTTATCCAATGAAAAGTCGTCAGTTTTTCTCTAGTCAGAGCTTCAGTCAAATTCGGGCCACATTTCACGTCTCCGTTAAAACATTAAGAAGTGATAATGACAAGGAATATTTGTTGAAACCTTTTCAGTCCTTCATGTTACAACATAAGATTCTCAATCAAACCTCTTGTATTGATACACTCTCTTAGAATGGGGTAACTGGGAGAAAGAATAGACACCTTATTGAGACTGCTTGAACCCTTTTGTTCCAGATGAATGTCCCTAAACAATTTTGGCCGATTTAATTTCACAAATTTCTTGTTTTTTATTAACCGAATGCCCCTTACCTGCTCTAATCACTACCTTATCATCGCTATTTCCAAATACTGCTTCCCATTGTCCCAATGTCGTGTGCACATGCCAGCTCGAAATGTTCGTCCTCAAGTCTCTAAACTTGTTTCGAAATCCTTGAATTGCATCTTTCCGGGTTATTCTCGTGTTCAATATTTTGTGTCTACTAATGTTACATTCTTTGAGACTACCTAGTTTTCCCTTTCTTCTGCTGTTACCAGTTAGGGGGATGATGATTAATCGGTCTATTATGTTACTATTGTTACCCCTACTCTAGCTTCTACTCCTATTAAGCCCATTGTTCAAATCTACCCAGCGCCTAAAACCTCCGCCTCGAGTCCAACACCGGGTTGTTCCATCATCGATCCATCCATAGTGACAGATCTTTCAATCGGGGCTTCTCAGTTGCAAACGTCAATATGCTCACTCAATTTCTTATTTGTTGCCTTTAACCATTTGTCGTCTTCCTCTTGTTCCTTTATTGCATACCTAGATTCTATCTCTCTTCATAACACTATCAATGAGGCTTTATCTCACCCTGGTTGGCATAATGCTATGATGGATGAAATGCAGACTTTAGATGACAATGGTACTTGGGATTTTATGCCTTTACCTACTGGAAAGAAGGCTATTGGTTGTTGTTGGGTGTTTGCAATAAAGTTTAATTCTGGTGAGTCTGTTGCTAGATTGAAAGTCTATCTTGTCGCTAAGGGTTATGCTTAGACTTATAGAGTTGATTATTCTGATACATTTTCTCCTGTAGCAAAGTTTCTGATAACCGTTGTTGTCATTTCCTCATATTTCTCACATGATTGGACTTGGCTCTCGCTTTGATATCAGAAATGTCTTTCTACATGGAGATCTCTAGCAAGAAGTTTTACATAGAAAGAACCCTCTGTATTATTACCAGTGAGATGGGTGGGTTCATCGTCTTAGAAATCTTGTATGGCTCTAAATTGTTCTTATTGCACTTTTCAGAATTCACCAGCGCTTGAGACATTTCTCGCATACGTATGAGTAAGTCCTAATTCATTCTTTCTTCTCTATAGGAATCTCTAGTCTAGTAATATCTTTGTCAGTAGTGTATAGAATGATATTGTCATCCTTAGGAGTGACTTTAAAGGTATATCATCTCTTAAATCCTTTCTTCACAGTCAATTTCATTCAAAGGATTTATGAATGTTGAAATATTTCTTAGGTGTTGAAGTCATGAGAAGTAAGTAGGGAATTATGTTATCTCAATGGAAATATGTACTTGATTTGTTATTTGAGACAAGGAATAAAATAAACCATGATACTCCACAGTTCCTAATGTACTCGTCAATTAAGGAAGGAGAACTATTCAAAGACTCTAAGAGATACAAAAGATTGGTTGGGAAATTGAATTATCTTACAGTAACTCGCCTAGATATTGCTTATTCAAGTGAGCCTGGCATACGTCATCTCCCACACATCATCGGGTCGATCTTATGCATCTTGAAAGGCTCTTCGGACGGAATATCGTATAAGAATCACGGACATACCATAATTGTGCTTGCCAAACACAAATCAAGCAGGATGGGAAGACGTATGATCTCACTCGATATCAGGTCTTGCTGGAGGGAATGTCTCCAAAGTGGAAGGTAAGAAGCAAAATGTTGTCTCTCGATTTAATGCAAAGTTAGATTATATCATGAGGAAACACCAGCTATTTGGCTGAAGTGGGCATCAAAACTTCTCAAGACCAATCGAAACTTCTTTGATGTGATAAACTAAGCTACTATGTACATAGCATCTAACCCTATATTTTAGAGTGACATTAAAACATATTGAGATAGAATGTCATTTTTTGTTTGTGAGAAAATCCAATTAGGTCGATTTCTATAGATATGTGAGGAGCGAGGAATCGAAGAATAGTTAGGACATATTTTCACAAAAAGCCTCGGGTGGGGACGAATTAGTTATCTTTGGTAACAAGTCAGCATGATCAATATCTATACCCAAATCTCGAGGGGGAGGTTATAGTAATGTAAATATGTAGAGTTAGAAGTCACCAGGAAACTCCATATTCTTTTATTCTACTTAGGATTCATCTGTATAAATATGTTATATTGATCAATGAATATATACGAATTTTTTCTCTCATTCATATTTGATTATAAGAACCAATAGAGTACGTAAGCCTAGATTGCTTAAGAGAGCCTATGAAGTATTTATTACTATACTACAAACATTTCTCAATCTTTACCCATTTGGTAAATGAAAACTGTGGAAGCAAAACAAAAGGAACCAATAGAGAACAAGCCAAGATTGCTTAAGAGAGCCTATGTCATAATCGCAACCAGCTTATGAATGCCTATGTTTTAGTTACGCCTGAATATACTTATCAATTATTAGCATGGAGCCCTGTCCAAAAAAGAGAGAGAGAAGAGCTAGTAATTGATTTTCCAAAATTTGCTTTATTGATAACTAGATGCTATAAGGACAATTTAAAGTGCAAAAGCAACCTGAGACAACTAGTAAGACATGCATTACAGCCTTTATTTAATATATGAACTAAATAACAAAGATGGAAAAGCCTAACGTATAACCAACTCTAATAAGGTGGGTATGTCCACTTAAAGGTAATTTTCTTCGTAGATCCATGTCAAGTTACATTCAGCAAGCCTATTTAAAAGACCACCAAGACATTTATAATAAAGCATGATAGAAAATATAAAAATGATGGAACCAAACATTCACTAAACAGGTTACCAAAGCTTATCAGCGAACAATGCGGACCGGACAAGAAAAGAGGCCACGGAAAGTTCCTCATAGGAGGTGCTTATATGGCCATTTCCAAATTTGAGTTCAATGTTATACATGTTTAGAAAAGTAAATTCTAGAAGTGGGCTAATGAAGAAAGAAGAAGAAGTAAGGTCCACAACTCTTTGAAAGTCTTCTGCTAAAGGCATGATATTCATATTAAACCCAAACTCTACAAGCTCGAAATGCCTTTCGCGAGAAATGGCCGTTTAACACAGATCAAAAGCCCGGGGTTTTATAGAGGTCGTGGGTTCAAGCCACATGTTTGCAATTTATTCCCTATTTGTTGATTTGAAAGTCCATGAAGGACTCTATTTGGTTTATTTGACTCTTCACGTGTAGATATGGGGCTGCACATGAGGGAGGGTGTTAAAAGACATGATATTCATATTAAATCCAAATCCTACAAGCTTAAACTTTTAGGAGAGTTGGTCGTTTAACATCTCTAAACTCTTCAAAGTTTTGAGAGCTTCGTAAAAAGAGATCTAAAGCTTCAAAAGGCTTAGAAACTTCTTCAAATTTTCATAAGGGTTTGCAAGCATTTTTGGATCTTCAAAGCTTTAAGATCCAGTCCTAAAAAAGGAAAAGTTTTTGTATTTCAGATAACTGCTTAAGAGCATAATTGATGTTGTTTACACCAAAGTCTAAATCATGCTAAAGCCCAAATCATGTGACGCCGAAATTCTAGTTTTATTGGGTCATTAAGGATAGGAAAATTTTGTATTCCAAATACAAACCCTAAGTATAAATTAGAATGTTACACCCTTCTTCTTTAGTTAGAAAAACTCTTTATGCAAGTTTGAGAGATTAGAGAAACAGAATCAAGATTTGAAGAGTTCTAGATTTGAACACTAGAGTTCAAAGTTTGAAGGTTTATTTTTCAAGTAAAGAATAAATCTTTTGTCTTAAGATTCTTTGAGGACCCATAGTTCTGAGTACTCCTTTGAGGTAAGGGATTCTAATACAGATTTTGAAAATAAAATATTATTTTTATACATGTATAAGACTTTGCAAAATAAATTATTTATTTTCTATATTATTTGGATTGTGAAAAGTTGTGATTTTTTTATATATTATGAATTATGAAAAGTTTCATTATTTATTTATTTGACTATCTATGGATCAAATAGTGATTTTGGTATGAAAGATGTTTATAAGTTTGCTTTATGAAAATATAGTTCTTTGATTTATGATGAAATTGTTTTATAAATTTGAATTGAGAGAAAAAATTTTACTCTCGTTCGCTTAATTCTCATCAATGGGTTATAATAATTGCTCCATGGCCCTCACAATGGGTTATAATAATTTACTATGGCCCGCATCAATGGGTTACAACACTGATCATGACACCTGGCCAACGGGTTACAATAGTTTACACTACGGCCCTTATCAATGGGTTATAATAATTGACAATATGGCCCTAGTCAACAGGTTATAATAGTTAACTGTTTGTTAATGTTACCAAATTCGGGACTATTTGTTCTTAGAAAATCAGAGAACAAATATCTTTGAGTGGTTTTGATTTGGATTTGGATACAAAATGATTTGTTATGAATATGAAGCTTTGATACAAAGTTTGAATTTTTGTTTTATTATACCCAAAGGTTTCGTGGTTCGATTAAATGTTTTATCTTCATTTTGAAAGAATCTTTGCAAAATATTTTATCCATAAACCCGTATTATTATTTCTTACTAAGCTCTCAGCTCATCCCATCTACTGGAATTTTTAGGAACCTTTTAGTTCGGGCAAAGAGTGACTCGTTAAGATGAGAGTTTGGCATTACTTAGAGCTCGGGGGTTTTGACCCTTTTATTTATTTGGATTATTTTTAGAGTTCAAGGGCAATTTCTGTATTTGGATTATTTAAATTAAGTTTTAGATAATGACAAGTTCGATGATGTTTTAGCTACGATTGTTTTGAAGATGGGATTTATATTTTATTATCATAATTAGGAATTTGATGATTAGAAATATTTCAATTACAGGAAAATTATGTTTAGTATGAAATGACCGTCATGCCCCAGGAGTGGGTTTCGGGGCGTGACAAATCAAGTCAAAATCTAAAATCAAAAGAAAGACACTTTGAACTTCTTTGTGTGGGCATGCCAACATGTTATGGAGGCTTAAAGGGAGGGTATTTGTGATCAATACCAAAGATCTCAATGGATTCAAATTATCATAGCATTTGACAGGATCCACTTTTGTTATTCTTCACTACAAGAATCCTTCTATAACAAATAATGAATCCCAAGCATGGTAGACGTGGCATCCAATTCATAGAAAATGTTATAAGTTGTATAAATGACACAGGACAATTTTGTAAGACCATCAAAGTGACTAAGTCTTCTTGGATAAATCAGTGAACTCCAAAAAAAAACTAAAGATAAATAAATAAATAAAAAGGAAAAGGAGACCCAAGAAAGGTTTGTCCATTGCCGGAGGTTGATACTCAGCCGAGAGCTACACCCAAGGGCATTCATAGTGCAAGAACATTTGGGATTGAAATCAGAATCTTATAATAGTTTACCTAAATCTAAATAGTAAAACCACTATCTATAACAAATAAAATTTTAATATTACACAGTGAAGACGTAAATAACAGGTAAATTGTGATCAATACAACCAAAGATTTCAAAGTTGAAACTCACCTTATTTTTCAGTCTGCTATGTAGTGATCAAATGATGACATGTGTGGTCACTAACATAATAGTTGCCAGTCCATTAAAAACAAGTTATGTTGAGAATGTAGTTTATTGGTGCCTTAGTTTGTAGTGATTTAAAGATGAGAAATATACTATCAAATCACCAAGAAGAAAGGAAACCAAGTTGCTTCATTGGAAACAACAAGCTCAATGGATCTTTGCTTATAAACAAAAACAGTGGCGGTTCAAAATTACCTCACCTTAGACTTTTATAGCTATACAGGAAGAACCTTCCAGCTGCCAGCATTAGGACTTAAATTGTGAAAAGAAAAAGTTGACTTGTAGCCCAAACGAGTTCCAGATGAGAATTGAGAACAAAAAAGAATTTTCGATGCTCCACGAAAGATTTGACAGTGAGCCCCAAATTCTGAACATCCAGTAGAGAGATTACATTGACCCCTCAGTAGCAGGATTACCTGCATTATTTGTTCAATAGTCACCCACTAACAAATCACAAGTTTCTCTGTAACCGATTGGAACAATTAAATTGTTGGTTCAGTCAGTGCATGTTAAGAAAATCTCTCTTGTTCCATTCAATTGATTGATAACCTACAAGCACAGCATGGACTGAAAATGAGGAGCAGGTATCTATAGCCACCCCTTTATAGCATGAGAACCTTGGTATGAAACTTCATGAACAGGCCCAAGGATCCTTTAAGAGTTTACATCCAATTCCTGAATATGCTTCAAGATATTTTTAGAAATTAGGCCTCTTTCAATTACATGACCCCAGAAGAGGTCGAGAGATGCAAGCTGGCTTGGTATATCACCCAGTATAGCTAACTGAAACATCATATCTTTAAGAGTTATCATTAACCTCCTCTTAGCCATTTCATCTAACATATCTGATGAAGCAATTGCCTTCCCTGATTTGAAGTAAGCATATGCCAGACTTGTGTAAACAACACTATCTCCCTTCATACCTTTCGCTTGCATGAGAGTGAATATTGTTTCTGCAGATACAATCTTGTCTAGTTTACAAAGCCTTCTTATGAGTGCCCTATACACTGAGATATCAACACAAAGACCCTTCCTTGAAAGTTCATCAGGAAGCCCTATAACTGCTTCTTTATTACCTTGATCACAGTACATATCTACAAGCCATGAGTAGGTGGAATAACAAGGAGAAATCCAGCACTCCCATCTCAAACAAAAGCTCTTTAGCACTGTTCACCTCATGCAACTTGCAGAACCCATGAATCAGTGCCTTAAAAGTAAACTGGTCTGGCTTCAATGCTGCCTCCAACATCTTCTTCTTCACTTTCATTGCAGACGCCATGTCCCCTATCTTGCTATAGGCATTAATCAATGTATTACAAGTGACATTATCAGGTTCAACCTTTCTGTCACTCATTTCATTCAAAAGTTTATTTGCATCCCTTATCCTTCCTTCTTCACACAACTTGCGGAGGATTGCATTATAAGTAACAACACCAGGGCACAAACCTTTCATCTCCATCTCCTCACGCAATCTTAATGCTTCTTCTAGGTCATTCACTCTACAATATCCATCAATCAAAGTAGTGTAGGTTACAAGGTTAGGAGTAGCACCTTTTATTTCTCTAAAAAGCCTCAAAGCCTCTCTCATTCTACCTTCTCTACAAAACCCATTAATAAGGGAATTGTAAGTTACAATATCAGGAGGTATTCCTCCTCTTTCCATTCTTATCTGAATACCCAAAAGCTTCATAGTACAACCCTTCTTGCAATATAGTGAAATCATTGTGTTAAAAGTAAAAAGATCAGGAAAAATAAATATAGACTCCATCTCATTTAACAATGATTCTGCCTTCTCCACATCCCCAGACTTGCAACAAGCATGGATCAACACATTGAAGATGTGTATATTTGAAACAACCCCAACTCGAACCATCTTATAAACCTTCCATACCATGTCAGTCAACCTAACCTTTAGCCAATGAATTCAAGAGCACGGTACAAGCATGCAAATGGCTTAAACTCCATGCACCTCATGTGCTCAAACACCTGAATTGCCTCTTTGGTCAAACCTTTGAATGCAAAGATCATTAATCAGCTCCACATTTGAATTCAAATCTGGATCATCATGGGTCATCACCAGAGAAGTCAAAACTGAAGGCGATGATAAATAGTCCCTAACAGCCATTTTTTCAAGCAACTTCCGTGCAGTCTTGAAGTGTTTGTGCTTAGTAAGTGTGTGAACCATGGTCCAAGTAGATTGCAAGGAATGATTATGGTTTAAATTGGATTCAAGCCATTGGAAGAATGCCCAAGAAACCCGACACCCATCTTGCGAAAGGTTGAGTAGTACCTGATTCACGGTCGTTGAGGTGAGATTAGACCCAATATTGATTTCAAGAGACTGTTCCAGTGGCCCTTCACCACTACTCCACAAACAATTTGCGTCACCGGGCCCTCCACATTGAAAGACCAAGCTTGCCATGGCCGTCGACGTCAAAGCCTGGAATTTTTTGAATATCGCTATGGTTAGTCTCAGAAATAATTAAAATACTGTAATCAGGACCGGAGCCAGAAAATCAAGTAAGTGGGAATTATCAGTTTAAGGGGCATTAGGCAAAGCTCAACATTCAGCGGAAGGTAAGGTAGTTTTTTTAAATAGCTAAGAAAGATATCTATAATCCTAATTTAAACATTTGGTCCTAGGAAGGAATATTAGAAAATGTACGTTTCAAGATTATTGTGATTTTATCTTTTAATTGAAGGTTGTAATAAGTGAGTTTTGGACATATTTAATTTTTTTTAAATACTAAAATAGTTTAAAAATAAAAATAATATTCAAACTAGTATATGAATAGTAATATCGCAGTTAATTTTCAAAATATGTGTAATGACACAGTTGATAATTACGATATTACTATTTATACACTGGTTAAGACATTAATTTTATTGCCAAACTATTTTAGTAATTCTTTTTTTTTAAAAACCTAAAAATGTCCAAAGCTCGTTGTAAGTTTCTCTAATGCAACCTAAAGCACTCACCTGCTTCAATTTTCCAGTAGTTTCGATCATACGACCTTGATCTCCATAAATGCCTATGAATTTCCAAATCCCATCAACACAAGTCAAACAGAGGCAATGTCAGATATGACTTCCAGCCATTGTCGTCCTAGCAATAAATCAAAAGCAAGAAACTAGCGCCCACTAATAGATATTCACTTCAAAAATCTAAATCTCAATGTGATCGACGAGTTATTCTACAAATTTTCTGCTAAGGAAGCAAAGGAGAATTTTGACAAAAAGGAAACTTAGCCACGTCTTTATTTTTCCCAAATTTTCCGAGCAAGCAAAAGGAGCATTTTGAAAGAAAAAAGGAGAATTATTCTTACAGTTCTGATAAGCTATCAGCCATTTCCCGAGAAACCTCAGAGTTGAGTGGCAAATTCAAAAGTCTGAAACCCTAAATCTAGTCAAGAGAATAGAGCAGACCAGACCAGACCCACTTAATGCGTTCAAGTGCACAAATCGGCTAACCCATAACGATTGAATAATTCTTTGGTAACCTAAAAAAGATCAAAACTAATGACCATTGAATTAAATCTCAAGATCTTAAACAAACTGAGCCGATTAAAATTCTCAATATTATCGATCTCATAAAATATAAAGGTGCAAGATAACCACAGGCAAACAACAACTCAAAATTTCAATTAAGTCTCAACTCAGCTTCTTCATAAAAATTGATGAAAAGCAAGAAAAGAAAAACAATACTTACAGATAAAGAATTTAAAAGTACCATAAAAAAAATTTACTTTTTTTTTAATAAATCAATAAAATTTTGCCAAAAAAATTAAAATATTGTAAATTAAATTAATACATTTTTTAAATTAAAATATTTTTCAGTCTGAATCACATTCTATAAAACATATGTATGGAGTTCTCTTCAAATGATTTTTTTTAAAACAGAAATTTTCATTTTGAATTCTTAGTCATAATAAAATTATAATCCTAGATAATTGACATTTCATTGATTTATAAGAATTATCTTTTTATGTTATTTATTTTTTAAACTTTATATCATTATGCATAAACCATTATAATTATTTTATTTATTTTTATGCTAGTTATTCATTTATATATATATATATATATATAATCTTACGTAAATATATTACTACAATTATTTCGATTGATTTTTAATTTCTTAGCATAATAAAATTAAATCTCTAAGTAAATTTTATATGATTGATTTATGAGAATATCATTTCGTTAACGAGTTGAAAATAGAAACTTTAGCATATTTGTTATCTTGGAAGGGTATCTGTTAAGAATCATAAGGTCAATTGATTATAACTCCTTTTCAAACAAAATCTAAATCAATCCTTAAAAACATGTTATAACTATAAGAACATACAACAAACTAAAAACCTAAATCAATCCTTAAAAACATATTATAAGAACATACAACAAACTTTTGATTTGACAACTTTGAAATAGAATTTTCAAATCATCTTCAAAATATGGCATATCTCGGATTTTGGAAATGAGTGTTTTTCTTTGTTTTATTTCTTTATTTAACAAGTTCTATATCAATTTTGAGGGGTCAAAGGGTAGCTCCAATAGTCTAACTCAATGATCATTAATTCAAATCTTCTTGGGTAGCGTTTAAGGTTTTTGAATTTAACCTAATAGTAACTAATTCAAGTCTCCTCACGACCATTGGACATTTACCCAAGTATTAGCACGGATCAGCATGGATAGTGGGAAAAAAATATGGTGTGTGGCTATAAAAAAATTCAATTTTGATTAAAGGAGGTAAGTTAAAGATGCATGAGATTAAGAGTAATGATGTATACAACCTAAAAGAAAAATACCGAAAACCTTTCAAAATGGTACTGATTCGATACTCCTCAAAAGTAACTCGATCGGTATAAGGCCTTTGGGTTTGACCTAATAGTCACAATTCAAGTCTCTTCAAGACGACTAGAGTTTACACAGAGCATTAACGAGTGCTTGTGGGATTAGTCGAGATCTTGTATGGCCCGTTGCGCTTGGCTCCTGAGCTATTGTGCCTTTTTGAAGCGATTAAGCTCAGAAAAACTAAGTTGGCAGCTCTGGGCTGTGCGCCTTTTGGGCTATTCGCTCTTAGGCTATTTGTGCCTTTTGACAGTTAAGCTCACAGCGGAAGTTCTTGGCTCTTGGGCTATTGTGTGCCCAGCACGAAGCGGTTAAACTCGCCAGTTGCTGTCACGGGAACATTGTGCCTTACAGGCTGCGCTCCCAGTACATTTTAGGCTCTCTCAAATTAAGTTGTTGGGGCTCCTGAAATTTGTGCCTTTGAAGCGATTAAGCTCTGGCCCAGGTTCTTAGCTCCCTAAGGTACATTGTGCATTTACGACGATTAAGCTGCAGCCCGGCTGCAGCTCTGGCTAATATGCCTTTTGGCTTGATTAAACTATAAAGCGTACACTTGGCTCTGAGCTATTGTGTCTTTTTGAGCTATTCTTCCTCCCGAGTTGTTTAGGCTCTCTCAAATTGGCTGCTTTGGGGCTCTGAATTTGTGTGCTTTTTGAGAAGTTAAGCTCTGGCGGCTGCTTGGCTCTTGGGCTTTATTGCCTTACAGGTTATTCTACTTCATTTGTTTAGGCTCTCTCAAAGCGGTACATTCTGGGGCTCTTAGGCTGTGTGCCTTTTGAGAGATTAAGCTCACGAAAACTAAGTTTGCTTGGCTCTTGGGCTATTGTGCCTTTTGAGGCTTGATTAAGCTAAGCCCAGTTGCTTGGTTCCTAGACTATTGTGCCTTTTTGAGTAGTTAAGCTCTAAAAAGCGCAGGCTACTTGGCTCTGGTGCATTGTGCCTTACGGGCTATTATGCCTCATTTGTTTAGACTACTCTCAAGCCCGGTACATTGCAGGGCTCTGAGCTGTGTGCCTTTGAGCGGTTAAGCTCTGGCGAGGCTGCTTGGCTCCTGGTGCGGTGTGCCTTCTGATATTACGCACAGGCATTTGCGCTCTTTGAGCTATTCGCTCATGGGGTACATTGCGCACAGGTTGTTTGCTTCTTTGAAGCCCAAGATGTTCGGCTCACGAGGTACATTGTGCCTTCTAGGTTATTCGTTCTGAATTTATTGCACCTTTTGAGTTATTTAACTCCTGGCCCGAGCTATTTGGCTCTTGGGCTCTTAGCTCTGGGCTATTACGCACTCTCGGCATTTATGCTCCTTTGAAGCGAAGCCATCGCTCTGGGCTGTGCGCCTTTTAGGCTGTCGCTCTTGGGCTGTGTGCCTTTGTGGCTTGATTAAGCTCACAGCGAGCGGCTGACTCACTCTTTTTGTCGCCTCTGTTTTTTTCCTTGTGTGTGGAAGAGCTTTCCCGTTTTGATATAAGGGCTTCCTCGCCGTTGATATACTTCTCTGCTTTGGCGAGCACCTCGGTCATGGTCGCCTGTGGATTCTTTGAGATGGAAAACATCAGGTCCTTTGATTGTACTCCTAGTCCAACGATGAAAGCAGTGATGGCGAACTTCTCGTTTGGGACGTCCACCTTTAAAGACTCTGTGTTGAACCTTTGGACGTAAGACCTCAGGTTCTCCTATGGCTACTGCTTGATGGTTAGCATGTGATAGCTCGGCTACGTATGTTTTTGAGCTCAGTAGAGTGGGAGGCGAACAGATGGAAACTCTGAAGAGCAGATCGAGGATGAAGCGAAGTACGTTGAACCGGAGCTAAGGTTGGGCCCTTCAGTGTGATTGCGAAGGCTCGACATCGCACTGGGTCTTGGTATCCATGTAACTCCATCTGGTTCTTGTAAGTGTTGAGGTGGTCTACTAGGTCCCTCGTTTCATCGAACGCCTCGACTTGCGACATTCTGAATTTTGCTGGGAGGGGGAAGTGAAGCACCTCGGCCATGAATGGGGACTCGGTTTGTTGTACTAAGGTATCCATGGAGACTGGAGTCCGGCTTTTCACAACTTCCTTCATGTGGCTGAGCTCCTGCCGGATGTCCTGGAACCTCTGCTCCCACGATCGTTCCTCGGCTCCCTGCTGATAAGGGGTCGGTTCATTGCCTCTGTTATTCCTGTCAGGCCTCCCCCTATTGTGATCCTCTTCAAGGGATATATGGGGGTCATGTTCCCTGGCTCGGCTAGTTTCCTCTTCTCCCTCAGCATCCCGAGGAGCGTCGGGGTGTCGCCGTTCTTCTTGCGGAAGGGTATCGCAGCCTTCGGGGGCCTGGCGTGCCTCCTGTGGGCGTCGTAGCTGTCTGGTGAGTTCCTCCAATTCTCTCAGTAGACGTTGGTTGGTGAGACGAAGTGCCTCCATCTCGTCGGTGTTGGCGCGTAGAGTTTCGAAGGTGTTTCCCGGTTGTCTGCTATTTACATCATCCGGTTGGTCTTCAACGTTCACGGAGGTGGTGTGGCTTTCAGACTCATATGTCAGTGCCATCGATGTGATGTCGAGTTTTGTTGCAAAAAAGAAGCATACGTTTCCGCAGACGGCGTCAAGCGTAGTGCTTTTCAACGAAACTAGGCAGACTTCTTGGAATTAGCTGGCGGTTTCTTGACTCACGGATGTCGGGCTCCTTTACAAAAATAAGAAGCAAAAAGGATCGGCGAGGTTCGCCCGTTGCCTCTCCGACGCCTAAGTCAGTTCTTTTCAGTGAAAGAGAAAATCAACTGCTTAGGGAATGAATTTTTTGTATGTACCTTTCACCGATGGGGTGACATGATATTTATAATGGATGATCACGATAACTTTCCTAGTTGGATGATGATACGAATATTTCTCCCACTGGGTGAGGGATTTTCTTTCCTTACCATTAATGGTGTAGGATAATTGATAACTTTCGTGGATTGGATGATGATCTGTATTTCTCCCAGAGTAGGTGAGTGACACTTTCTTTCGTTAGCAAATTAATAAGGGATAATTGATGAACAATTATTAGGAAATATCTACTTCCTAATTGGTGGAGATTTGGTACAGGGAAGTTGGAGTACTTTTCGACTGTACGGATTCTTTGGATGTTTCGTCACATACCAGACGAGTCAGGCGGGTCCCCGGCTGCACGGGCAGCCGTGTTCGAATATGTGGTGGGTGAGCTCTTTTATGTCTTTTATTGGGTCTGCTTCTTTATCCCTCTGGAAAGCCTAGCTTTGAGGTGCGTGCGAGCTCACACACGTGTGGTTTTGGACCCTATCAAACCTAATAGTAACCAATTCAAGTCTCACATATTTCTCCCATTAGGTGAGAAATTTTCTTTCCTTATCGTTAACCAATTAATAAGGAATAATTGATGAACAATTATTAGGAAATATCCTACTTCACTAATTGGTGGAAATTTAATTAGGGAAGTTGAGTCTTTTCAGCGCTATCGCGGGTTAACGGATGTTTCGTCGCGCAACCTGGACGGGGGTGAGCGAGATTACCGGCACAGACCTTCGTGTTTGGGCATATGTGGTGGGTCGAGCTCTTTTATGTCTTTTATTGGGTATGCTTCTTTATCCCCTCTCAAACCTAGCTTTTGGGCTGGCGTCTGAGCTCACGCACGTGTGGTTTTGGACCCTATCAAACCTAATAGTAACCAATTCAAGTCTCCTCACGACCATTAGACATTTACCCGACTGTTAACTTCAAGATCCTATGAGATTAGTTGAGATGAGAAAAATGGTCCCATACCCTCGACTATAAAAAAAAATTCAATTTTGATTAAGAGGAGGTAAAGTTAAAAGATGCATGAGATTAAAGAGAAATGATGTACTGGCAAAGAAAAAATAAATGTCTCGAAGACACTTTCGAATGGTCACCAATTGAGGTTCCTCGAAAATAGCTCAGTCGATATAAGGCGGCTGAGTTTGATGCAATGGTCGTGAGTTAGTCTCCCTCGAGGCAGGTGGGGTTTGCACGAGCATTAAACTTCGGGATCGTGGAATTAGTCGAGATGTAGCGCAAAGTATCGATCTTTAAAAAAAATTCATTTTTAATTAAGAGGAGGTAAAGTTAAAAGTTGCATGAGATTACAGAGAAAAGATGTATATAATCCAAAAAGAAAAATCACATGTCTCATGAGAAGACACGGAGTTTAATGATCAACAATCACTTATCAGTCACAATCAGTATACCACCTACAGACTCTCTACACATGATACATAGTGAAGGTGGTGAGTAGATAACAACACTCTCCACCACTTCACCTCATCTGGCAAAAAAGTTTGAGCATACAAACTGGAATTTTGAACTGGCACAATACTTTTAAGCACAAATCCATGGAAGTGTTCGGTGTATTCGCCAGATGAACGTGTTATTTGATGTACATTTTCCTCAAGCAACATAGACAACAACTTGGCAAAAGAATAAATGAATCAGCATTCAGCTCAGATTTCTTGGCTTTGACTCTTTCCAGTTCAGAAGCATCTTAGCTGGCTGCTATTTCTGCTTTCCACTGGATTCTCCAGACTGAGCTTGCTTTCCATTTTGCTTCTCATACTCCAACTCCAGCTCTGCTAGTCGCTTAGATACCTAATTTATTAACCAACAACAGTGTACACAAATTGTGAATCAAAATCATTAATAATAGATTACTGATGAGGCATCTCATTTGCAATGAAATGAACATAGCATGGATTGTGCACGAAGGAGATGTGGGTAGAAGAGATGGAATTGGCATAATAGAGGTCATGCAACAAACCCAATTAGTCGAGACCAGAATATATAGATAGTGAAAGGAGAGCCTGAGTTAAGGCATGCCAATGCCAATAATGGAGGCGTAAAGCCTGAATAGAAGAGCCCTTGTAGAAAATGAGGCTATTAACCCCATGCTGAATAGTGGTTCTTGGAGCAGATTCTTGACTGCAGTTGAAAGCATGTTGAGTATGTCAGGGCCTTTTTCAATTATTATTCTTCAAAAGATGGTTAGGAATGAATTGGATGGATTAAACAGTGCATATCCACATTAAGATTTTCAATGTTTGTCAACCTTTTTTCTCCCCCAGTTCTAAAGGTTTGAGAAAAAAGGGACCCTATCTCTCTATATTTATTTGGTGTGTGTTACAAAGAGAGAGAGAGAGTTGTTTTTGCGTGCTCTCTTGAATGGCTTTGCCTTTTTATGCCCGATGTATAAGTCCTGCCTACTATCGTGCAACTTTTCTCACCATATATATACATCTTTTATTGCCTATCAAAATTTTTTATAAAATAGTTGCATAAATTGGTCTAAAGCACCATAGACATTTTTCTACAAGTCAAACCGTGCAACGAAGGGACTAGGAGCCTTGGTAGGTGTTAAACAACCAACTCTCCTAAAAGCACAAACTTGTATGATTTTGGTTTAATATGAATATCGTCGCTGCTTGGCTCTTAAAAGTATGCGGTTTAAATGCGCGCGTGGAAGTAAACAAACCAAATAGAGTGCTCCATGAACTTTCAAATCAATAAATGAGAAATAAATTACAAAGAGGTGGTTTGAACCGAGCTGCTCTGCCAAATAAGAACACGATCTGTGTTAAGAAAATTAAACTCTCTTAAAGCTCAGAGCTTATAGGATATGGGTTTAATATGAATATCATGTCTTTAACAATAAGATATGCTATTCTTTTACATGTTCCAAATCAATATGATTATGCAGTCTCATTATTTTACACCACTTAGACCTAACTTTTCTAATGAGAAGTTATTTGATGTTTAGTAACCAATTAAGACAATTAGTCAATACAAACACATTTCACCATGATTATCATAAAATGTAAGTTATAATTTGTGTTAGAAATAAATTAACAATTTGCATCAAGAGGATTATCAAGATCTTTTAGTAATATTATCATGCAAGTGCATTCCAACAGAGTGTGAACAAGATTCCCATGGAAATTTCTGAAAATGAAAACATACAGCAATCCTTCCAAAAGAAACTAGCACCATTCAGGTCAATGGAATGTAAACTCTATAATTTGAATATCCCAACTAAATTTCTACTCAGTTCAGTTGGAACTCATACATTTGCTGACTCCACCTGATGTAAACATTTGTGCAATGGAAAATACAAAACAGTAGCAATTCCAATAAATTAGTTTGTTTTGCAGTTCAGTGAACATGATTCAAATTAGTAAAAATTATAAGCATAATCTGCAAAAATTTCTTTTAGATGCCAAGATTTTTGGAAGTGATTCTCATGTCATGTTAAACGATCAACTCTCCTAAAAGCTCAAACTTGTAGGATTTTGGTTTAATATGAATAGCATGCCTTTTAACACCCTCCCTCACATGCATGCAGCGACCCCATACTCGCGCACATGAAGAGTCGAACAAACCACAAAGTCCACAATGGACTTTCAAATCACAAATGGGGATTAAATATTCAAATTACAAAGAGGTGGATGCAAGACCTCTTGCTAAACCAAGATCTTATACCATTTTAAATGACCAACTCTTATAGAAGCCCAAGCATATAGGATTTGGGTTTAATTTGAATATCATACTTCTTAACAAGTCCCACAAAATAATGCTCTTTTTGTAAAATGTTCCATAATTTGAAAAGCAAATGAAACATTCATTGCAAGGAAGAAAAGCCACTAAAAGAGAGAGAGAGAACCTTGATGAGTAAGCCATTGGTAATAGTGTATCGGATTCATTGCATCCTCAGGGAAATTACGCAAAGAACATAGTTTCTCAAGATGAATTTTATCTGGTCAGACAAATATATTCATTTTATGAGCATAAAAGGTACTAATTATCTGGATTTAAAGGGCATGAAACCAGGGATACTCACTAAGTCATCATGGCAATATTTCAGTAGTGCCAGACCAACTTGAAAAACAATTTTAACACCCTGCCCAAGGAATATAGATGTTCTTAAAACCAAATATGGTGCTTATTAGAGAATGTAATGCACTTTCAGACCACTAACCTCATGAAGAAAGACATCCCAAATTCGAAGCGCCAAATGGAATGGGAAAGAGTATGAGAAAACAGTGATGAACCACTGACTTGCATACATACTAGGGGTTATTACTTCTTGAGCAAAATGTTCTCCCAGCTTTGGCAACTGCTCCTTCACCAAGTTGTCAAACTGAAAAAGGTATTGCTGTACCAGAGGCAAGCCCACCTGCTCCACAGGCATAAACAATAATATTTAGGAAACAGGAATGTGTTCTGCTATCGTATCACAAATGGACAGGAAGTCAGAGTTGCTTGACATAACGATGATCTTTTCTTCCACGAGAAACAAATCAAAATATATAAAGTCAAGTCACTGAAAAAGTGGCTCAAGAGAATACAACAATACCCAGCCCCCAAACCAACATACCCTCAAGTAATGGAAGCAAGCTGCCTAGCCAGCTATACAAACCACCATCCCCCCAAAAAACGAGAGCTTTGGACGTATTTAGGTTTTTTTAAAAAAAAAAGCTAAAATAATTTGAAAATGAAAATATTGCCCAAACTAGTACGTGAATAGTAATGCCACACACTGAGTGCAGCATTGAAATTTTTTTTAAGTTAATGCCACAATCTGACTTCTGTAAAGAACAAGAAGAGAGAATTTGATGAAAGAATTCCTTGTGTTTTCATTGATCCATTGTGAATATATATATACAAAAGCCAATCTAACCTTCCTAATAGATTACAATTCTATAAGACAAGTTTCCTAATAGATTACAACTCTATATGTAAAGTAGATATATGCTATAACACTCTCCCTAAAGTTTGAGCATAGATATTAATCGTCACCAGCTGTGCAGCAGATAACTAACTTTGATCCCGTTTAGGCCTTTGGCCGAAGATATCACCCAATTTGTCTCAGTCTTCCACATATCACATAGAAATCAGTCGAGTTGTATTTTTACTCACCGAAACAAAATGTGATTTATCTGATATCTTGGATTAAGTTAAGGAATCTTTTGGATTAGAAGCAATATGAAGGGCAGCTTGGTTGTCACACCAAAGTTTTGCTAGGACTAGCATCTTAATGACTTTAAGTAAAAGTTGATGAAAGTACAAAATCACATCTGACGTGTCATGTCGCTCCCATGTCGGACTCTGCACTAGATCAAGAGGGCACTCCTATTTCTACACTCTTCCCATGAGACTAGATTCCCTCCAATAAAGACACAATAACCTGTAGTGGACCTCCTATCCTCCTTAGATCACCGCTTGATCAACATCAAGTGAAACACTCTGACTCTATTATGCCCATAATTCTTGTATAAAATCTGCATGTCAGAGGCTCAGCACTGAGTAGTAAAATATGTTCTGCAAGCTCTTCGAATGATCAACTATTGGAGAAGACATGTACTATCTAACAACACTGACTGAGTGGGCAATATCTGGAAGAGTAACTGTAAGGCAATTCAGCTTCCCAACTAGTCTTCTATATCTCTCGGGACCCTCAAATGTTTTACCTTCTCTAGTAAGGTGTACACCTGGAACCATAAGAGAACTGCATGGTTTTACCCCTAACTTTTCAATCTCAGACAATAGATTAAGCACATATTTCCTTTGATATAGGAAGATTCCATGTTTGCTTCCCATAATTTCAATGCCCAAAAAGTGTTTTAGCATCCCTAACTCCTTTGTATGGAATTGGCTCTGAAGAAAGGACTTGAGAGATGAGATACCTTTAGAGTCACTTCCAATGATAACAATATCATCCACATATACAACCAACAAAATGATACCTAAACTGGAGTTCCTGTAGAAGACGAAGTGGTCAGATTTATTCTTTAGCATGCAAAATTCCTCAACAATTGGCTGAATTTACCAAACCATGCATGTGGACTTTGTTTCAAACCATAAAAAAAGTTATGAAGACGATAAACCCTCCCTATCTCCCCCTTGAGCAACAAACCTTGGAGGTTGCTCCATACTATACCTCACAGTCGTATGAAAAAAACGTTCTTAATATCAAACTAGTGGAGATCCACAGCAAGCGGCTGAGGAAATAAAAAACCCTAACATATGTCATCTTAGCAACGAGGGGAAAAGTATTTAGAATAGTCCACGCCATGGAGTGCAGGCATACCCTTTAGTAGCAGTGACTTCAGCCAGCTTGATGGATCCATCGAGATTAACCTTCACTGTAAACACCCAACAACAACCAATGACTTTCTTCCCAACAAGTAAACGAATCAAGTCCCAAGTACCATTGTCGATCAAAGCATCCATCTCCTCTATCTTCATAAACCTGCTTAGACACCGAAATAGAGTCCGAGGATGCAATAAAAGAACAGAATGGGATGACAAGTGGTCATAAGAGTAAAATGAGGAAATTAGATGAGCACACTGACGTTTACCTTTACAGAGAGCAATAGGAAGATCATCACTTGAAAGGAGCCCCGAGACGTGGTATTTTATACAATAATCATGGGCATAATAGACTTAAGTGTTTCACGAATGTTGATTTTGTAGGATCTAAGGAGGACAAGAGGTCCACTACAAGTTATTGTATCTTTGTTGGAAGGAATCGAGTCTCATGAAAGAGTAAGAAACAGAGTATTGTCTCCTGATCTAGTGCACAATCTAAATATAGAACAATGTCACAGTCCGTATGTGAGATTATGTGGCTTCATCAACTCTTAATGGAAGTCGACATTAAGACATCAATCCCAAGCAAAACTGAATTGTGACAACAGTACGCTCTTCATGTGTTTCTAATCCAGTATTCCATGGGAACTAAGCATATTGAGATAGGCGCCATTTAGTTCGTGAGAAAGAAAATACAGCTTCGGCTTGATTTCCTACGAACCATGTGAAGATTGGAGAACAATTGGGTGATATCTTCACAAAGGCTCTAAATGGGGATCGGGTTAGTTATCTATGTAACAAGTTGGGCATAATTAATATTTATATTCCAACTTGAGGGGAAGTGTTATAACATATGTCTACTTTACATATAAAGTTGTAATCTATTAGGAAACTTGTCTTATAGAGTTGTAATCTATTAGGAAGGTTAGATTGACTTTTGTATATATATATTCACAATGGATCAACGAGAAACAAAAGGAATTCATTCCTCCAATTCTTTTGTCTTGCTTTCTACACTGTTAATATAAAAAATTATTACTATAGAATGGCTGGAACAAAAAATAACTAAAAATGAAAGGCCACTTCCATGCTTAAAGGGTTATGACTTGTTAAATAAATTCTGATGAGGAATTATTGTGATTAGACATGTCATGTGGTTGCACACAATTGCACCTAGACTAGACAAGTTACGTGAACCTTCATTGTTCCCAAAAAGTGCATTGGACTTTTCCTATACATTGTAAGTTGGGAGGTACATGAGATTTTCAGAAAGCAATTCTTCCTTCCCACACTCTAGTAAAACACTAAATTCAACTCACCCCAAATCAACAAAACCTTATTCTAGCTACTTGGGTAAAGCACATGAATCATTTTAAACATTACACTATGTTGGGAATTTTGCTTTTCAAAAACCTTAGCAAAAATTTTCATGAAAAAAACTCTTATGCTACCTGAGTCCTGAGAGGAAGCCCAAGCCACTCTAGCATTTGAACTCCATTAGTCACTTGCAAGGAAAAAGAGTCCAAAGCGAGAAGAATAAGTTGGTGCATGGGGGGCGCTAGAGACAGCAAATTCTCTATCGAAAGGTTGTATAAGGAGTTGGAGCCAGGAAGGCTACAGGATTTTCCTTTTAAGGCGATCTAAGGTGGAGTCTTTACTTGGAGGCAGCCTGGGATAGGATCTTGACATTGGATACTGTGCAAAGGAGAGGTGCAGTGGTGGCAAATAGATGGTACCTATGTGGGAGGAAGAGGAGAATTGTGATCAAGGGTTGTTGCACCATGGTATGTCAAGGGCTATTTGGCAACTTTCTTTTATCCTTAGTCCGCGTGTCTTGGGTTTTCCCTCTTATGGTGAAAGAGTTGTTGCTTAGTTGGTGCAGTTTTCGGGTGGGAAAGAAAAGAAGAAAGGTGTGGCAGACGGCTCCTTTATGCCTTTGTTTGGACTATATGGCAGGAATAGAATAGAAGAGCTTTTGACAAAAAGGAAACTTCTGTTCATAGGATTAAATTTTTTTTTGTACAATCTATGGGTGTGGTCTTCTGTTTTTATGATTCAAGGTCCTTCTATTGTAGATTTTGTGGATTGGTTAGGATTGAGATGAGGGTTTTTTCACTTGTAGTTTTGTTTGCTTTATTTTGTTGGGTTTGTGCCGCTTTTGGCACCCGTTTGTATACTTTGGGGCATGTTTTGGTGGCACTCTTTCCTTTAATATATTTTTCCTTTACTTATCCAAAAAAAAAAAAAATGAGTCACTTACAGATTACAATTAAAGCTTTTCATCTTCTAGAGTGGAATCAAACATCCTTGAAAGTTAAAACATAAAGATTACCGAAATTATTTATCTAAAGAAAGAAAGTTTACCAAATATAATCCTTCCATTGGGGCATGAACAGCTCCTTTAAGTAATGCAACCATCAACCAAAATGCATCTTCTTCACTCATATAAAGAAGCAATAAACCAGCTAAAAATCCCATTCCCTGCATTTCAAGCAATACCAATCCAATGTTATTCAGTATCGTAGGAACAGTAAATAGAAGAGTGATGAGATACATAAGTTCCAAACCTGAACATATCCAACATCTCTGTCATACACAGAGTATGCCTTCAAAACGTTGTACAGGGACCTTTGACCAGGCCCATGTCTCTGCTGGAAGAAAACATGTGATGGGAAGGTGCGAGAAATATCTCGAATTATATCCAATTCTGAAGCAGATGTCTCATATATTACCAATTGCTGGACAAGTACATTTTTCATCAGCATAATAAGAATATGAAGAGAAACTACCTTAAAAGGAACTCCTAAATATCAAAGGATCATCAGAAATCTATGAAAATATCAGTTCTCATCATGGAAGTTAGCCAGTATTGTAGTCCACCGACATCATGAATTCAAACTAAACGCAACATTTTTTTGATAAACAAAGAGAAGATATATATCAATTAAAAGAGTTATACACCAAGCTACACAGGTTGTATATTTTTTTGATGGGTAAACACACAGCATGTATTAACCACAAAAAACAATACAGTAAAAGCTGCCTAAGAGTATACTGGGAGTATACAAAGAAGGAACGTCAAAAAAAGGGAGCCAACGGCTCAAGAAAACCCACCATCCCAAGAAGTCACCTATACCCCATCCAAGTTAAAAAATCCCACAAAGACCTGTCTCTATCCCCACTGTACACATTGAACCAAGACAAAAAATTACAAATGAAATAACTCTTTAATATGTACATATAAAAGGCCTCATTATCAAAGGCCACTCTATTTCTTTCGCAACAAACTAACCAAAAGAGCCCAAGAGGGCCTGCCTTCTACACTTTCTTACGTTTCTTACCCATTCGAGTTCCTTGCCAAGGAAGAAGAGCCCGACGGGCCGAAAAAGGAAAGGCCCACCTCATACCAACGATAGCCAAAATAAGCTCCCAGAGCATTCTAGCTAGCTTGCGGGCAGTGCACTAGGAGATGATCTATGGTCTCCTCCTCTCTACATGGTAACATCTGTGATAAGGTCTTCCTTCTTTTTGAGTTAATCCAAAGTCGACACCTTACCCTAAGACGCCTCTCAAGCAAAAAAGCCAACCTTTAAGGGAACCATGGGGTTCCAAATGGATTGGTCAAGGAACGACAACCACAAAGTGACAAGGCGATTTAACATTTCATACATTAGTTTAACTGAATAATTGCAAAAAATGCTCCCTCTCAAAATCAATTTGTCCACCATGTTAGCGAAAACTTTCAAAGACTAAATAGCATGTAGGAAGTTCTCCACCTCCCTTAACTCCCAATCATTAAAAGATCTATTAAAGTAAGGGCTCTAGCCTCCTCCTTCCCTAGAATAGTCCTAAACATCCCTAACCAAAGCATCTTTATTGACAGCCATGTTAAACAAGGTCGAGAAGGACCTGCCCAGAGCCTCCTCCCCACACCAATTATCCTTCCAAAACCTTACTCTTCTTCCATCCCCAGTCAAAAATCTGTCATCGTCTAGGATAATTGTCCATTCTTTCCTTATTTCTTTCCACAAACTTGTCCCAAAACTGTCTCTTTTCTCCCCCGAGCACCAACCACCCTACATCTCACCAAACTTTCTACTAATAGCTTTCCTCCACAGGGAACTCCTCTCATTTTCAAAATGCCAATTCCATTTTCCTAATAGGCTTTGTTCAGCTGTTTAAGCCTCTGATCCCCATCCCACCAAACTTTTTATCAGTACAAACAGTGGCCCACTTTACTAGATAAGGGTTTTGATCCAGATTTCCCCCACCCCAAGAAAATCCCTCTAAATTTTCTCCAATCGTTTGCACACCAAACTCGGGATCTGAAAGAGAGACATTAAGTAAATAGGTAGACTTGACAGAGTACTACAGATAAGGGTAACCCTCACCCTTTTAGAAATATAATGTCGCTTCCAAGTGGCCAATCTCCTCCTAAATATTTCCTCAATAGGGTACCACACCCTACTCACTTATGTGAGGCTCCAAGAGGAAGACCCAAGTATGTGGAGGGGAGAAAGCCGACCTTGCATTCAAACTATGCCGCCAAAGCCTCCACGTTCTCATTCCCTCCTACAAGGAAAATCTCATTTTTGCCCAAATTGATACTCAATCCCAATAGAGCCTCGAACCACATCAAAATCCACCCCAGATGAGCCAATGGATCCAGGTTAGCCTTGCAAAACAACAAGGTATCATCAACATACAACAAGTGAGACAAAACCAGATCCTCCTCTTCACCTCTTACCCCAAACTTGCATCTAGTCAAATAGTTACCATCCACAACCTTGTTTATCAAACGACTTAAGATGTCCATACCTAAAACAAAGAGATACGGGGAAAGAGGGGCCTCCTAGCGTAAACCCCTCAAGCTCTGAAAGAAACCATCAGGAGAGCTATTATTTAAGATAGAGAAAGTGGCAGTAGACATACACCAGTTGATCCAAGACAACCATCTATGCCCAAAGCCCATTCTCCTCATTACCTCAAGCACAAACTTCCAATTTAAATGGTCATAAGCACTTTTATTATCTGGAAAACACTAAACCAACATCATCATTCCTTACCAGAATAGAGTCCACAACCTCATTAGCAATTAGAGTTGCATCCAAGATTTGCCTCCCTTCAACAACGGCATTTTGGAAAGGAGAAACGACTTTGTCAATAACACTTCTTAGGTTGTATATAAAAGATAATAAAAGGCATAGCTAGAGAGGAAAGATACAAAAAATTGCTCCCTCCCTTATCTAGATCCTGCCCTATCTACAAAATCAATTAAAGATATCAATCCATCTTCTATGTACATCCTAACCCCTGTAAACAAACTTTAAACAAAAGAGATCTTCAATAGCCAATTGCAACCCCTGGAAACAAACTTTAAACAAAAGAGATCTTCAATAGCCAATTGCTCCACATTTTGAATGGCTTTTTTGTTTTCCTTCAACCAAGTACAAAAGGTACATAAATGGGCGGCTTCGCAATCCTTCTACCACATGAAGGTACCATGCAATAGCCAATTGCTCCACATTTTGAACGGCTTTTACATTTCCCTTCAGCCAAATGCAAGGTACATAAAATGGAAGCCCGCAATCAATACATACATGAAGGTACCATGCCAGCTTATGAGAGCCCACAACTGAAAGAATGGATGACCTCGAATAAAGAAAATAGCAATAGCTCCCTATCTTTAATGCAATGAAGAGAAGAATGTGATCAATACATTTCACCCCTATTTACAAAATGTTATTTGTTTTATGACCCAATCCTCTCCTTTGAAAGTGGATGTAAGTTTGTCTTTCGAACAAGACTCCCAAGGACGAAAAATTCACTTTAGACAAAGTTGACAAATATCAAGGGAATGAGCACCTCAATTCAGCATAGAATAAAGATATTTAACCAAAAGGACATTATTCCTTTAACCCATCCACACTGCCCTGTCCTCCTCTTCCTTTCTCAGAAATTCCCCTTGCAACCTAGAGAAAAAAGACTCCACAATTTCCATCTCCCACTTGTCCAGTCATCCAGCATAACACAAATTTCAGGGTT
This sequence comes from Tetrastigma voinierianum, assembly GCA_016808115.1. Classification (NCBI taxonomy): domain Eukaryota; kingdom Viridiplantae; phylum Streptophyta; class Magnoliopsida; order Vitales; family Vitaceae; genus Tetrastigma; species Tetrastigma voinierianum. The sequence continues at coordinate 151,967 of JAEQBH010004540.1, forward strand.
CCCCCTCTCCTTGCTCTTCCCATACATATTCTACCTGGGCCTCTTGAGACAAAGAAAAGGCATACAAAGTGGAAGCACCTGCATAAGGGTTCCTCCTTGCACCAACTAGACTGCCCCAACTCAACAATCCAAAGTAAGTAGGGGCTTCTGGACTTCAACTGAAGAAAGAAAATAAATAAAGTGGCACTAAGACTAGAACTCTCAATGTTGGAAACATACTTGGTACTCCACTTGTTGCTTGTCACATAACCAGAAGTCCGAACTAATGACTATTTAATACACAAGGGGAATCTAAGTCATTTGATTGTGTAACAAGTAAAGAATCACAAAAGTAGACTCCCCTCTACTTCCTTCGTTCCTTTCGCTTATTGTTATTATCTAATACAAAGACCAGTTGATAAAATAATGAAATTTTCATAATAAAGGTCGATCATCTAGAACAAATACCCATTTTTATCTTCTAAATTGAGCCACCATTCTTGGTGGAAGTGTTGAAAGTTCAAACATGAAGTTCATCTTTATATTAGCTATGCAGTAAAATATTTCATTCAAATCACCAGAAGCATTAAATTCGTTAATCAATGGAAAGCTCAAACTGCCCTTGAGGCCTGGCTCAAGTGATAAAGGGATAGAATGGGGTTATGGGAGGTTCGAGTCCCAATGTGGACAAAAGAAAAAAGATTTACCCATGAAAAAATAAATAAATGGGAATGTCAAACTAATTAATGGGAGGCCTATGTCAGATATTATAATACAGGCAAAACTTCATTGAACTTATGGCTGGTAATAAGAAAGCAGAAAGGAACAATGCTACCAACTAGGTATCCAATTTGCCCCTTCTTTGCCATTTTATATGACCAAGGTAGGAGAAGAGAACAGCAAATATATCATATGATAGAACAAGAATTAGCAAGACTGAGTTCCACTTTCCTCTCAAGTACAGTTTGCATTTGGCATGACATCCATCTAACGGACAAGTAAATGTTTGGATCCTACCTACATCTTAAGCTTTAGGTACTTCCAAGAGCAACAGCTCTGCTTGTAAAGCCAATCTATAGTGACAACAGCAGTTCCAACACATTAAAAGAGAGGTAGAGTCTATTTCATGTCCAAAAATAAATAAAAAAGATGCCAAAGTAGTCTTCATACGCACCAAATAGATCAATATCAATAATTGAAAGTCAAAATTGAAAAGGCTTACTACCTCATAGCATGAGGCCAAGCTACTGTGTTAAGACTTATAATCAATTAACATCTCCTCCTACATGTGTGTGGGTGTGGGTCTGCATGTTGGGTGAAAGAGAGAGAAAGAGATAGGTGGAGTGGGGGGACTGGATCTTTCTTCAAACTTGTAACCAATAAAGATAAATAAAGCAATAAATATAGCAGATAAAAAATCTAGAAAAGAACTAAACCTAGGTTACTTTTGGAGATTAGAAAATAAAAAAAAGGTGTACCTCATAAACTCCAGGGTTCATCAGCAAGAGGTCACGACTTCCTGAGATCAACTGCCAAACAAGTCCTCTTAAACAATCGGGAATTCCTTTTCTTATACGCCTCTTAACCACATTGGGTTTCCTCCTAACATAATGCTTCCAATCACTCCCTCAATTCAATCATTTTCCTCATTTTCCAACCTTTCCTCCTGGAAAGGACCTTATGTGTTGTAGAAAAATATCCGGTAACGCATATAACAATGGAAAAACATACACAAATACAGCAAAAATAAATAAATAAATTTTGCAAAACCAATATCCCTCAAAAGCTTTTTCATCGGAATCTATACTTGTGCATACCCATGATACACAGAGACAATCACTACTAGTGAAAACAGAAACTTCTTTAATTACAAACACATTTATATTAAATTTAAAGAGACTTGCTTGGAAAAATATTTGGAGAGCACAATAAATATTTAATTCCAAACCAGACCCTAGTAAATCTCATGGTTCTACATTGAAACGTAAGAAAAAACAGACTGTCTTGAAAAGCTAAGATATTTATCTCACTTGGTTTAATTTTTGTACACAAAAAGAGAATAAGGTTCTAGAGTGAGGACATATTTATTAGTTATTTACAAACATAATATATTTTGATAGGCAAGAATTAAAAGTTCATTTTAACACAAAGAGAGCCACACGGATCCCCAAAGTATACAAGGAATACAAGGGGATCGAGGAGACCTACAAAGAGAAGCGGGAGCAAGCAGAAAAACTTACCTTCCAAACTAACACTAAGAAAATAAAGACAGCTTCCCTAATACAAAAAATCCTGCTTCAAAACTATATTTAGCAAAAACAAATAGTTAATACAAAGAAATGCTTCAATCTAGGAAGGAGAACTCCGCATTCTCAAAAACACTTTGTTCTCTCCTTTAAATTGCCCAGTTAATACAATGGAGCTGCCAACCAGATTTTTCATATTAAGGTTTTTTTATGAGGAGTAACTTTCAAACCATTGCAAATCTCTAGCCAAATGGCTGAGGCAAAAGCAATATGTCTTTGCGATCTTCAGACACTCCAGCTCCCAGACCTTTGGGTATCAGTGTATTGGGAGGTGAGTGCGGATCCTCTTCCAGTCTCTCACTAAAGTGGACATCACATAGCTAGGGGAAAACCCCTCCTCTTGGTGGTTTATGGTTGGCACTGTCAAGCAGATGCAAACAAAAGCACTTTTGAAGGGACAGGTTCAAGAAAGAAGCTTTGAAGGGGCAAAAGAACAACTTTCTCCTTCCAAGAGGTCAAAACAAGATTTTACTAAGCAAGTTCCATCCGTAGACCTCTTTGAGCCGATCTATCCTCAACGGTGGGGCAATTTTCTTATTACGGATTGCTGGCAATGAGAGTCACAGGCTGTATCGGCTCCCGATGGTTGAAACCTCTTCCAACTCTTGGGTTCAGACCTCCACCCTCTCGGAGAATCCCGGACCGATACCTTAGCCCTTTCCAGAATTAACTATGGAGTAGAGTAGGAAAGTGATACACAAAGTTTTGGCCACACCCAAACATCCACTCCCAAAAATCGACTCTTTTGCATCCCTAACCAGAAAATCAGCACATTAGCTCTCATGAAGGCGACCTCTTTTGTAATCTCTTTCACAGGCTGTTTCCTTAGGTCCTTAGGAGTCTTGAGAGAAAGCCAGCCACCCTCTTAAGCACCATATTTTGACTCTAATTATGTCTTTCCCAAAGTGTATTTATCTTCTATTGCAAATCTCCTTCAGCTTCGAGGAGGCTCTATCAAAGTTAAGCAAACCTGGAATCACAGCCACACCTTGTCTTTATACCAGGACAAATTGCAGCTGGCACACCTCTTGGAGTTTTCTTTCTAGGTTCCCCTCCCGGGAAAAAATCACTTTTGTTTTCTAATCTGTCAGTGACACCCTTTGGCATGCGGAGAAAGGGGCGTAGGTAAATGGCTTGTTGGAGAGAGGTGATTCGGATACAAGTGTGAATCTCCCCACACCCAGAAAAATGTACATATCTTCCATGGGGCTAACCTTTTCCTCATTTCCCTCAACCTTGTCCCCAGCCTCATTGAGTTGTGTTTAGCACCCAGAAACAATCAAGGTAGGTAGTTGGAAAGAGAGCAGGCGTTGCATCCCGGCTACAGTGCTAGACCCTGGGTTCTCTATACTCCCACGGGAAGTAAACACTTTTACTTAGATTAATCTTCAGCTGGGACTTGAGGCTTGAACCACCTCAAAATCCATTTAGATGGGCCATTGCTCTGCAAGAATGCAGAAAACAAGAGTGTCATCCTTGGAACAACAAATGGTGGCTTAGGGCCTCTCCACCAATTCTACCTTTAAAAGTAAAGCTAGATAGGAACCTACACACTAGGCGCAGCATTAATTAAGATCAGAACACTTCCATTCCGGCACAAAAGATAAACGGGAGAGGGGGTCCCATGTCTTAATCTCTAGTGCTCTTGAAATGTCAGTTGGGCTCCACATTTGACAATGTGAGAAGGAAGCCGATGATGATACTCACTTAATCAACCCAATCCATCTTTCACCAAACCCCATTTTTGAAAAGAAGAGAGAATAAAATTCCAGTTTAGGGTTTTATAGGACTTTTCTATGTCTAATTCTGAAGAATTAACATTGCTGCTTCTTATTGATGGAATCAAATTGTGAATTGCAATTAGAGAGCATCCGATTTGTCTCCCTGCCACAAAAGCGTTTTGGGCGATGTTAACCAGCTTGCTCATAACGCTATGGCGGGAACTTTTTGTCGGCTTATAGGCTATTCCTGGCAGTTGGTCTAAAGTCTTGGATGTCCTCAACTCCTCCCTTCTTTAGAACCAAAACAATAAATGTTGAATTCAGACTACGCACAAACCTTGCTTTCTCATGAAAATCCTTGAACATCAATAGGACCTCCTCCTTGACTATGTCCCAGCAGTGCTGCCAAAAAGCGATTGTAAAGCCATTAGGACCGGGGGCCTTATCCCCATTCATCTATGTCAGAGCCGCTTTCACTTCCTCCTCGGTAAAGGAAAACATAGAGGCTGTTGACTTCTACCTCAGAATGATTCTGAAGAGGAAGCTTGGGTTATTCAAACTTTGCTCCTCAATCCCATGGCTCAGACAACAATTTTTCAAAAGCAAACAGTTCTTTGCGGAGTCTAGAGTCTTGATGTGCCACTCCACCATTAATTTTTATTTTAGTATCAATGTTCCTTCTCTGTGAGTTAGCCATTCGATTGGAAAAGCTAGTGTTTCTATCCCCTCCTTAGCCAAATTTCTCTGGGTTTTATCCAGGTGTAACTTCCATAATAGCATTTTATAATGGACACAGCTCTCACTCTCTCTTTATCTTCACTTGATGAGTTCTATTTGGCCTTCAGCTCATATAAAAATCCACTCTATGAAATTTTTTTTTACTATCTTCACCTTGCTAAACATATCATTCAATTTTAGTTCTAGATTTATGACGAGGAGCTTTTATTTTTCTAAAGTTAATATAACTACAGTCCCATTACCAGACCTCGGTCACCCATTGGTCTTTGACTAGATCCTTGAAGCTTTCATCACTGATCCCATGTGCCAAACATGAGCGGCGGGGGCCTCTCCATAGCAGCCCCTCCTCCCGGGAGGATAGGAAAATGATCGAGTGACATGCAGTAAGCTTTGTTCCTCCTCAGTGAGCATCCCGATCCTGACTAAACGATTCAAATGAGCCCTTCTTTGGTTGTTTAACCCCCCTCTCCAAGTAAAGGAACCCCCCTGAAGAGGGATATCTTTAAGATTCAACTCATCAATCACCTGGGAGAATCTCCTCATGCCACCTGATATGTTGCCTTCCCTATTTTGTTCACTAGGGAATCTAATCCTATTAAAAATCCCCTATGCAGGTCATCTAGAGCCTCTAATAGCCCCCGATTCTTCTCGAACAACTCCTATATCTTCATCTGTAGGACCATAAGCCACTTGTAAACACCTTCGAAAATTTTCCTTGAAGGTTCTAAAAGCAATAGAGGAGATGGTATACAGAGCTCTCCTTTCAATAAGTGGAAAACTCTAGAATCCCGGAAAACTAATACACCTCTGAAGCTCTATTGCAGTAGAAGCCCAATCGGTGCTCTGCCCACCCAGGCTTACGATAAGCCCTCGTTATCTTCAATTTTGTCTCTATGACGAGCAATGTCCACCTTTTTGGATCTTATAAAAGCTTCTATAATCCTCCTCCTTTTAGGGTCATTCGAACCCCTCACGTTCCAAGAAAGGATTCTCAATCTCATCATTAACTTAACACATTGACATCTTTACCTCTTCTAAGGCCCCACCCATATACCTCCCTATCCCTTACGTCCATTCTAGTTTTTCATTTTCTTTATCAAACTTAATCTTGATTTGCCCTCCTTTTTATTTTCCTTTCTTCATACAGAACTTATCTTTTCATCGAACCACAATTTCATCTTCGTAACCATCTATTGGGAGACCCATGAATTTGCTAAACCTCACTAAGCAACCTTCACTCCACTGATCCTCCTCCTCGCTTTGTCCCTCTTCCCCCTCTGTCCAATACCTAGGTGAACAACACTCTTCTACAAGAACGATCTCCTTCCCCCCTCTCAAACCATCATTGATGCTACCATCCTCTGGCCTTATAACCCTCAAAGGTTTTTGCACACATGGCTCATCCTCCCCCAGACTCATTACCAGCCATCCAACCGCCCCCGACCAAAGAACTCTCCTTGTGGTTGAGTTTAGTCAAATAAAAAGTAGGAGGTGAAGAAGAAGATGTATCTTGAGCCCCTTTGTTAGAAGAATCATCGTACAGTCTCTTGAGTGGTGCAGTACATCTGCTGTCAATGGCTCTAGTTTCTTTCCACTTCCTTCTCTATCCACTTCCTCAAAATTGTAGGGCTTCTCTCGACTGCGTAGCGTGCTTCAAGTAGTGGTTCTCTCCTATTTAACAATAGGGGGCTAGGCCCGCGGGCCTTATTGGATCCCTCATAAAAGCTTGGCCCATAACTCCTTTGGCCCAACTTTCTTTCCATCAACATTAGTTGATCATAGAAACGGGTTGGGGCAGAGAGTCTCCTGGGCTTTGAAGAGGAGGCCTCAAACCTTAACACCTTTTTGGTTGTGACAGGGAGAAAATCAAGCCATTTTCCTTCAACTTTTACGCCGCCTATCGACCCATCTCTCCTTTGTGATCAGATCACTTTACATTCCAAGACAGGGGGACATTAAGTTAAACACCCAGTGATTCATTTTGTCTCTATTTTTGCCCGTCTCCCCTTATCCACGACTATCATCATTACACAAGCACCTCCTCCCACGTCACTACTTACTTTGGCTCGAGCTTCATCTTCTTCAGCGGTAACCTTTCCACATTCGATGCAATTTCACCGGGGGTAAACCCTTGTAACCACGATTGAATCTCCACACCATTTTTTAGTGCATAACTCTCAGCCCCATAGAACATTGTGGTCTCGCTTTGTAGCCCTTTTCTGTCTTCACAAAGTTCTTACTTAAAACCCATTCGATTTGAAAGTTGTATCCTCGTGGCGCTCTGAAACCTGCCTCACACTCTGTCTTACCATCTTCTTTAGCATCTCTTGGGTCCTACAAATGCACGAAACCTTGACCGCTCAAGTCTGACTCTCCCTACATGGATCTTCTTGCCACTCACACCCCACTAATGGATTCCATCTCTCTAGCTTTAGGACATTCCCCTGTAATCTTCTCTTACCACTATCTATCACACTATCCGCTTCCTTCGGGCTCTCAAATTTGAAGAGCATCGAGTTCTTACCCAAAAGAACAACTTTCAGGTCCCCTTCCAGTCTCCATGCCTTTAATGCCCATGTCCTCACCTCATCTTCTCTGTTTCTTATAGATTCAAGTTTATTGAAGATGAATTTCAGCAGACCATTCAAAGGTGTAATAGCCCCACTACTCTCGCTGGGTACTTGAAGGAATCTCTTTGGGAAAGGTTGGAGGCTGATACCGGGGCTATGGGGATGCGTGGTGCATGGGAGAAGGACTTTAATGTTGTCAGATTCTCGAGATGAGGCGGAGCAGAGAGGGAAGGTGCGACGGAGAGCTCTATGAGTGTTTCTCAGGTCATAGATGATTTGGAGATGAGGGATTTTCCTGCTCATGAGTCAATTCACTTGGAAGGGAAGGTTGAACAACTACAGAATGGCCATAATGGCTAGGTTCTTAGTTTCTGAAGAGTGGGATTGTCACTTTGGAGGAGTCAATCAAAGTATCCTCCCTAGGCCTACCTCGGATCACTTCCCCGTTTTGCTAGAAAGGGGAAGGAGAAGGACCATAGGCCCTGCTCCTTTCAGATTCAAGAACATGTGGTTAAAAGAGGAGGGATTCAAGGATCTAATCAGGGACTAGTAGCAAAATTTTGAGTTAAGAGGAACTAGTAGCTATGTTATGATGGAAAAGTTGAAAGTGTTGAAAAGCAATCTCAAAGTCTGGAACAAAGAGGTCTTTGGGAGGGTGGAGAAGAACAATAAAAAAGCCCTTCAAAAGGTGGCGGCATGGGATGATACTGAGAACTAAAGACCTCTATCCTTAGATGAAGTTGCCGCTAGATTGGCAACCATGGAGGACTTCAAATGGTCAGTTATGGAGGAAACTTCTTGGAAACAAAAGTCTAGGGAAATTTGGCTAAAGGAGGGAAATAGGAACACCGGTTTTTTTCATATAATAGCCAACTCCCACAAGCGGAGGGAATAACATTGAAAGGATCCAGAAAAGAGGAGTTTGGGTGAATGGTGATGATGAAGTTAGAACAGGCATTGTGAATGCCTTTAAAGAGCTTTTGTTTGACCCTTGAGTGTGGAGAGCTAGTCCTAAGGAATTAAATTTCTCAAGGTTAGGATAGTTGGATGCTGCTAGGCTTGAGTTACCTTTCATAGAAGAGGAAGTGCATTCAGCCTTATCTAATCTCAATAGGGACAAGGCCCACGAGACGGGCGACTTCACCTCTTGCTTTGACGATTCGGTTGGGATGCGCCAAAGTCGATAATATGGACCTCTTTAAAGATTTCCATGGGAGAGGTAGGTTGGAGTGGGATTCATCACTTTGGATTTTGATGTCTGAAAAAAGGAAGTGGAGACTTTGAAAGATTTTTGACCATATTATCTGAATCTGATTGAAGATATATAAGATGAATTGCAGGGCCCTTTGTATAATAAACTGAAAAAGTGTTAAGTTTGTTGACTGCAGCCAAAATGTTTTGAAGATGAGCTGTTGATGGATACCTTACAGTTGCAGAAATGGACAGTGGAGGAAACTCATTTTGAGAAGAGAGACCACTGCGGCCCGGGCGTGGAAAGACACTATGATGAGGTCAGATTGGAAGTTTTGTTGGTATTGTTTGCATAGAATGGGTTTTGGGAATGGATAAATAGAGATAAATGGTGTTTCCATTACTAACTCTCAGTTTGGTTAATGATGACCTCATGAAGTGCAGGAGTTTAGTTTTAGATGGGGGATATCTCACCTACTTTGCCTGTGCTGTTGTGTGGACCTTGGAAACCTCTCTGTGATTGGCTGGGGTTCTTGGGAGTTCTGTCTTGAGAGTGAGATGGGGGAGGGCTGGACAGTGACTTAGATTTACATCTGTGTTTGGGATGGTGCACTATATTTTTTGAAAGTTGGGAGAGCAGTGAGCTTGGCCCCAAGTTGGATCTTAGCCTCGTTTGAAACCCTCTCAGGGCTAAGAATCAACTTGGAGAAAAGCTCCCTGTTGCTTGTGGGCAGGGTGGAGAGAGTGGAAGGGTTGGCTTGTGAGTTAGGATGCAGCATAGCCTCTCTTCCAACTAAGTATCTAGGTCTACCCCCCGGAGCAAAGCATAAGAGTATTGGCATGTGAGACAGGGTTGAAGAAAGGTTTCGCAAGAGGCTAGCTCTTAGGAAAAGGCAGTATATCTCTAAAGGAGGTAGGCTCACTCTTGTTGAGGCTTCCCTCCAACCGTCCACATCTTACATATGTCTCTCTTTCGTCTTCCTAGGTTGGAAAAAAAAACCACAGTGGACTTTCTTTGGGAGGAAGCTGACCTAGAAAAGAAAGATTACACTTGGTAAGTGGGACAGTTTGTCTAAACGGAGAAAGGTGGCACGGGTATCGAGAGCCTTTCTAAGCAATGAAGTCCCTGTTAAGGAAATGGAGTTGGAGGTAATACAGTGGAAGACAACTCCACGTGGAATATGTCATCAACTTTGAAGTATGGGCCCGAGGCGGGGGATGGTTTCCTTCCACTTCTAAAGCGACCGCTTTGGTGCTTAGTATTGTGGAAGGAAGTAGTAAAGCGTGTTGATCAAACAACCTTGCTCAATCGAGTTATGGGATGAGTGCAAGACTAGATTCTAGGAAGACTTGTGGTGTGGTGAAGCAACTCTGTGTTCTACTTTTCCCTCCCTTTACGATGCGGCTAATTCAAAAGGGGCTAGGGTTATGGACCTTTGGGAGGCTATAGGGTCGAGGGGTGGCTGAAACTTCAGGTTTGAAAAGCATTTTAATGATTGGGAGTTGGAAGCGGTTCAAAGCTTCCTTTGCATAGTTAACTCTAGAAGTATCAAACCCCATCTCAAAGATAGGCTTTGTTGGAAAGAGGGAAATTCTGGTATCTACTATGTTATATCCTGTTTTGATGTGTTGGAAGGTGGGAGACAACATTTGGTGCCTGTTAAGATGTTGTGGAATCTTACGTGATTTCCCTGAGTAGTTCTTTACTTGGGAAGTTTGGTGGGGCGAAATTAAGGCTATGAAGTCATTCAAAAAAAAGAGGTTATTCTATGGCGAGTAGGTGTCTGGGTTTTGTGGGAGGTTGAAGGAGGCTTTGGGCATTTGCTAATCAGCACTTTGAAATTTGGTGTATGTGGTCGACTTGTCCCACATTAATCGGGAGATTACAGGGTGGATCTATCCTTTTTGTGGTAAAGATGTTTACGGGTTGGCTTTAGTTTCCCTTTAGAAGAAGGTTTCAAGCTTTGGGAAATGATTCACTCTTTGCTAGTGTGGGCAAATATAAGGAGAGAGATAGAGTAGTGTTTGAAGATGTTTGTTCTCCATTTCAAGACTGAGGTTGTTTTTCTTAGATCTTTTGCTCTTGATGGCTTGATCTGTGATATGGACTATTCTTTTGTAGATGCATTTTGTGTATTTCTAGCTTTTCGTGGGTTGAGTTTAGTTTTGTCCCGCACCGCACTGTATAGGCCTGGCCCCGCTTCTTGTATCGTCGCGCTATCACATTTGGGATGTCCCTCACAGCTTCTTTTTAACAATATATACATTTTTGTTTATTCATCAAAAAAAAAAATTATGATAAAGCATGATAGAAAATCCAAAAGTGATTAAACAAAGCATACACTGAACAGGTTACCAGAGCTTATTGAAGCCCAACAAAAGTGGTCATGAAATGTTCTCGCATAGGGTGCTTATATAGCCATTGCCAAATTTTGTTTTTATGGGTAAACAAACATCATGTATTACTCACAAAAAAGAATACAACCAAACCGCTCGGAAGTATATAGGGAGTATACTACAAGGAAACAAAGTCTTCAGAGTGAGTACATTATGATTGTATGTTTGTAGAATTATTATTATTATATGCTGAACATCTATCACGGTCTAAGAGTTGCTAATGAAATTTTGCAGTTCAGACTCACTCTCGAAAAAAGAAACTTAAAGTTGTGAAGTGGGCGGCTCCACATGCTTCTTTGGCCCCAGGCAAATTTGGATTGAGAGGAAGAAAGTGGTTTTTGAGGACATGCAGTTCTCGTTAGATAGGTTGAAGTCCTTTTTTATAAGGTCTTTTCGTGAGTGGGGCGTATGATTCTGTCATGAATGCTCTTTTCACAGAGGAGCGTTGGGTTCTATGTAGCTTGTGCGGGTAGGGTTGTGTTGTTTTTGTCTTTGTTTTCCTTTTATGCGTTTGCCTTGTATACTTCTAGTGTACTCTTTGGGGTGTCCGGTTGTGGCTCTCCCTTTTTAATATATGGTTTTCTTTACCTATCAAAAAAAAAAAAAAGTATACTACAAGGAAACAGCCCAAAAAGAAGTCAACGGCTCAAGAAAACCTACCAGCCCAAATTGCCAAATATAAGTTCAATGTTGTACATATTTCCTAAAGTGGTCACTGTAAAACCCAAGAAAAATTCAATTTTTCTGAAAAATGGCAAAACGGTAATTTGTCGCTATAGTACAGTGGGAAGTCTAGAAATTCCCTAGACCTTGGGGGACGGAACAGACCTCACCTGATAAATTCATCGTGGGTTTGAAATTCTACGCGGCCAATTCGTCAGTGCGGTCGAAATTTAGCGTAATTGAGTGAGACGAGTAAATGGCATGACAACGTGTGACACGGTGCCACATGAAATCATGACTTAAAAAAAGGACATGTGGCAAATGCCACATGGTGAGACCATGTGTGGTCTTGAAAAAAATCAAGTGGGGAGTGGTTTAGGTGTCATAGATGACACTTGTCACCAAAAGGCAAAACAAAAAGGGGACACATGGGAGCCATGTGTCACACCCCCAAAGAAAATATCAAGTAGTGGATAAGAATGGATGAAGGAAAGATGGGAAGAAAGGAAAAGGAAAGAGGGGAAAAGAAAGGGGGAGAGGAACAGAGGAGAGATCGGCGACATTTCCTTAGATCTCTGACAAAGCAACGATCAAAACTCGTCAGAACAGGCAAAAGTTTATCCTCTGTGGCGAGAACTACGTGTAGTACGAAGATCGAGTTTCGTTAAACTCCAAGAGGTAGGGGTTCTCTCCTACTCTGGTTAGTCCTTGTCTAAGGGTCATTCGATGGCCATGAGGTGTAGCCCTAATGGTGGGGCTAATTCAAAAACAGTTGTGATCAAACTGTTGGTGAATTTCGAACCAATTGGGTCCTCTGTTTACCAAAGCGCGGTTCGACGGGGTGTGCTTGATGGAAAATACAAGCTTGAGTATGATAATTTTGTAGTGTCGTGTTAGATATGGTGACATGCTGAACTATGGCAGTGCAGGTGAACATGAAGATCCGAGTTTTACGTGTTATTCTTTGGATTGAATGACATGCAAGTGTATGAAAAATCAAGTGGATATATGCACAGAAATTGATATATTTACATGAGTTGTATTATGGATGTAAATTGTATATTTATATGATTATCCATAAATCATAAATGTTGCATGTAGCTCTCATCGCCATGTAACATGAAAAAAACAGTAATGAACGAGCAAATTGCGTATGCGCGGGACATCACGCGTGAGCCCAGAGTGTGTGTGCATGACATGAAAGAATCTCTTGTGTTTGGTGTTTAAATGGTGGTCTCGAAAAAGGGACGACGCCCTAGAGTCACACCTGCTGGAAATTATGTGTTCTGCAGTAGCAAGAAGGGGATAGACACCCCAGTGAAAGTCCAGACTTTAGCCGTGACAAATGTATCCAAATGAGTTCGCAAAAGTGCCTGAAGCGCATGTCACCCGCACTCTCGAAAGTTCATTACCCAGCATGCAATATAAAAGACACATGACTCGAATAAAGCGGTTTTTCTGAGACTGTCAAAGTGAATTTGAAATTTAAAACAAAAATCTTATTTTTGAATGAAGTTTTTCATACGATCAGTATGGAAAAAGAGCCATTAGAAGGCTCTAGACAATAGTTACGACATCGTTTTCTGAGCAAGAGGCTGGCAGAATATTTATGGAATGTGTGTGTGTAAAGGCTGTTTCAGAAATTAATTCTTCCGCGTCTAAGCATGTGAAAAGGCTTAAGGCATACTGATGGTTTGGGCTTTAGGCAAAAGAAGCTGGGCTTTAAAATTGGCCCAGGTTCTAAGGCCATATTTAAAAAAAAAAAGCCACTACACTATTCCCGTTTCAAGCCCTTATCATCTCCTTTCGCCGAGGTATAATGGAGGCTCAACACCGATGTCGTGATATTCATGGGAGGTAGCAAGCAGAAACGACTAATCCCAATTACAAAGGGAATCACAGAGAAGAGTCATCGGGTCGACCCATCGATGTGCTCGAGATGTCAATGCCCTTTGTTAAATCCCCTTCTATCTCTTTTTTCGGCCGACCCCTTTTTCAGGGGGGTTCTTCAGTCCGGGGCGTTTCGCGCGTCTGGGGAGAGGAGAAGTGGAGTGGTGTTTTCACATCGAGATCAGGCTGCGAAACGAATGAAGGGAGGAAGTAGTCAAGAAGGTATGATGGTGGAGGCCCGCAAGAGAAGGGCATCAAGCTGGAGGCTACTCCTTTAGCTGCGGAAGGGTATGAGAAATGGAGGATAGTATGTCGGGTAAAGTTCAATGACTCGGGATTTACATCGAGAGGGCTTCTGGCAGACCCCAAATTATTGAACTATGCAAGAAATGGTGAAAACCTAATAAAGGCCCGAGATCGACAATCGGCCTCTAGGTGTGAACGAACTAAAAATGCTTGGAGTGCACAATAAACTACGCAAGAGAGTCGGGAAGAGTGCAAACAGAGATGGTGGGGAATTTATCGTTGTGCCGATGAAGATCAAAAATCTTATCGTGGAAACGCGAGAGGGTGAATAATCCCGGTAAAGAGAAAAGTGATCGGGCGCTTATATCGTGGGATCGTGGATCAGTGTGTTCGCGGTGTAGGAAACAAAAGTTCAAAATATGAACCTTCATTGCCTCGGAAGCCTCTAAAAAGGGAGGTTCTCAAAGTGGGTTGTCGTTGATGTTTCTATCCGCCGAGGCATCCTATCGATGTGGGATAAAAGAATTGAGGTCATCATCGAGACAAGAAGTGAGTTTACCGCTTCGCTCATTCGAAATGTGGAGGATGGCTCTTATCGGATCTTCACGTGGGTTTACGGTCCGGTCATCTGAAACTAAAGGAAGAGTCGGGAGGAGTCAGTCAAGAGGGCTGGGGACGGTCCCTGGGTGTATCGGGGAGATTTTAATGCCTCCATCTCACCCAATGGAGTTAAACAGGGCGTGAAGAATTACGCAGCTATGCGCCCGCTTCGCTTTTGTCATCGACGATCCTGTGGGCGAGAGACTTGCCATTACTGTGGGGGCTTTACGTGAGTGGGGCACCAATGGCCAAACAATGTTCGACGATTGTGTTCCGGCTCGGGACTGGGTGTTATTTAGTAACCATCCAAAGTACCCTCTCCTAGACCAAGAGCCTGATCACTCCCCATCCTCTTAGATGGAGGAGGTATCGCATCGTGACCCTCCCTTCCGGCTTGAAAATATGTATCAGCCAGGGCTTAAAGACCTCCTTAAAGGGTGGTGGCAAGGGTTTAGTTTCAAAGGTTCTGCAAGTTTCATACTGGCTGAAAAGATGAAAGGTTTAAAAGGAAAGCTAAAAGTATGGAATAAGGAGGTTTTTGGCAATGTGGGCACTAAAAGGCCGAAGCCCTTAGAAAGTAGGCTGTCAGATAACGTGGAAAAAAGTGGAAGGGAGCCGCCTTTTAGAAGAATCAGGAGAGCTAAAGCAAAGGGATGACTTCGCGTAAGATGGTCTTTGTTGTGAGGAGGCTTTATGGAGACAAAAGTCAAGGGAACTCGGCTTAAAGAGGGATGAATACCGCTTTTTCCATAAAAATGGCAACTCGCATAGAAGGAGGGAACGCAGTAAACAAAATCAAATTAATGGTAGTTGGCTCATCAAGGATTTTGCCATTCGGCGGGATCGGCTGACAAGCCAGCACAAAATCGGTTTGATCCGTGGTTTCATTTCGCTTCCCAAGTATTTCTCGATGAAATGGAAACGGTGGGGATGCCGACAGCTTAGGAAGTGAGTTTTTCTTAAGAGGAAGTCTCTACGCCATCGCTTGCCTCACGGCAAAGGCCTGTGGCCGGACGCCCGACGCTGTCCTTTTGTCGGGATTCATAGCGCTTGCTATGGAGTTCTTCGAGGGAATTCTATGAGAAGAAGAAATTTGTGAAAAGTTTAAAATGCTAGCCTTCCTAGTGTTGATTCCTAAAAAGGGAAACGCGAGGATGTAAAGATTACAGCCCATTAGTTCATAGAAGTTGAGTATAAGATCCTTGCCAAAGTGTTGCGAACAGTCGAGAAGGGTGTTGAACAAAGTGATCTCTCCATCCCAAAACGCTTGCCGGGCGAAGGCAAACTGGATGCCGCGACCGCGAATTTATACTGCGGATTCCATATGTCAGAAGGAATGATGGCGAGTGGTATGCAAGTTGTATATCAAAAGGCCATGATCATGTAAATCGGGAGTATGTGGTTGAGGTCATGAGAAGAATGTACTCGCCAAAGATGGATATCTGATCTCGGGTGTATGTCTACTGCCTCTTACTCAATCCTTATCAATGGGTTTCGAGGGCTTCTTCAAGTACGAGGGGATTCGCAGGGGATCCTCATCCCCGTATCTCTTGTCTTGGGAATGGATATCTTAAGGCATTGGTAAACAAGGCCGGAAGGGAATTTCCGCCTCGATGTAAAATCGGGGTGCTAGAGCGGGGAGGAGTAGGAGGTGTCACACCTTCTATGCGCATGATACCCCGCTTGCTCGTAAAGATAATCCTCAATTAACCGGCCTGTTTAAGATGGATCTTGATGTGGTTCGAGGCCTCATCGTGGGCCGTAAAATCAACTCGGTAAAAGTTTAGATCTTTCCTATCGAGGGCGTGGAGGATATTGAGGTGTCAAATGGAGTTAGATGCAGCCCGCCACGCTTCACGGCGTATTTCGTGGGCTCCTCTCCCTGGGCCCACGTCGGGCTTAGGGATGTGGGATACCATCGATAAAGGTTCGGGCGATACGCCGCTTGAAGCGCTAATATATCTCCAAAGGGGGAAGAGTTGAAGCACTTATCAAGTACTGCCTAATCTCCAATCCATTTTATGTCGCTCCGATCCCAGGCCCGTGGTAAAAGGCCAGAAAATCCAGAGGGACTTTTTGTAAAGTGGTGAATCGAAAAGAAGCCTCACTTAGTGAGTCGGGCCACTGCGGTGCATGCAGATAAAAGTCAAGGAAGCCTGGGGGGGTCGAGGCTTACACAATCTAAACAAAGCCTTGTTAGGAAAATTACCGGGCGTTGCGAACGAAGGAATCTCTCCGAGGAAGACTATTATTAGAGCAAATTTGGGAATCGCTGGGGCCGGGTGTCCGGGAAATTAGGTCATTGACAGTTTATGGAAAGAAATTAGGAAAGGATGGGATTTGGTTAAACCAAGTACAAAATTTGTGGATTTAGTAATAAATATGAATGGATTTTTTAGGAAGGTGCTTGGGAGGGTTGTTATGCATCTTAGATTGTTGTTTAACTTATGGGTTGAGAAGAATCTGATGGTCTGGGAGGTTTGGATGTTTGAATGTTGGCGTTGGATTTGTGGTCTCTCGTTTATGGACATTCAAATATTTGGGAAAGTGAGAAGTGGTGAATTTTATGAAAATTATCCATCAGGAAAGAGTGAATTATGGCAGAGTGTTTGGAGGTCTTACGAAAGGGGTGCATGACGTTTGTCGATGAGCTTACGTTGGGGTTTGAATCGAGCCCGAATGGCGTGACGTCACTTTTCATACCATGGGTTGGAATAATGTAGTCAGCCAGAGGGTGGTTTTTGGCAGGGAGCGTCTTGGGGTGGTGATGGCTGCAGGCTCAAACTCAAAAAGAAAGGAAGATCCATGACCCCAGCGGGGATCTTGCCTTTGGCGAAGGAGAGATCTACCTTTGGCGGTGACGCTCCCTAGTTCATTGTTTGAAAGCCAAGAATCTTTTTGGAGAACTATTTTGGCCATAATTCAGAGTTACGGATTGGTTTCACCGCTTTCGGTGCGGCGGAGTCTTGGCTTAGTGAAGTTCAGGGAATGGAAGAAGCATAAGAGAAGAAAAGTTTTGATTTCTTGTAGCATTGCCTCTTCTACCCGATGACGGTGTGATGAGAGAAATAAGGTAGTCTTGATGGCACGGGGACTTTCATATGTATAGATTAAAAATTCTTTCGTTGTAGTTTTAGTCTTGTTGGCGTCTAGTGGGGTGAAATGAGAAGATATTTTGGATTTTTAACTTGGATGGTGTAGACAGTGTTTTACGGTTTTGGGGTTTCTTCATGTTTTAATGCAGTCCTTCAGACTGTCCCCCACTGTATACTCAGGTGTACTTTTGGCATTTGTCTTTGTTTTGTGATCAATGCATGTTTCTTTATCCATGAAAAAAAACGTTAGCATGACAGAGGGCTTGTTCATATAGAAATGTATATATTTTGTCGATGTTTAATCTAAATATTATGTCAGCACAGCATTCGCAGTATGGCTTGGGTGAGAGTAATACTTGTGGAGGGTCACTCTGTTGTGGAGCGTTCAGCACAGTATCAGGTAAGTGGGGAAAAATATTTTTGGAGTCTTTGAGTCCACATGAGGATGGATCATCAGGGGCCTTGTAATGGCAGGACGGGATTAGGGACCCCCATTTACGTATTTTGTAAATCACAGACGGTTATCCTGGAGTTTTCTATAATAAAGAAGGTTGTAATAAAAACTCATTTTGAATTGTTTAATACAATTTGACATAATTTTCTGAATTTTGTGTTTTATTATCTGCGAGGCCCCATTGTAATCATTGATGTCTGGGAAGCGAGTGTGATGCAAAGGCCTGTGGGTTTGGGCGAGGTTTAGGTCTAAGTGGGTTTGCAGTCCATTCAGTTCACAGTCTTTATCTCGCGACATGGTTCTCAGTGTGGCGGTTGCTGGTCGCGACCTTATTATATTTTTCTGTTTATGACAGTCTTCTACGCCATTGACAATGTCGTGACAAAGGTTTTCGTGTTGCGGTCGAGGCAGCCCTGGCGAGTTGCACCGTGTTGCAACATGTTTGGTCTTAAGGGATTTCTGTGCGATTAATTTTTATTGTCGCGACAAAGTTTGGTCAGGCGAGAGTTTCTATGTCGCCTTGGCGGTATTTATGTGTCGTGTGAGTTTGCGGCGTGGCGATGATGTCATGGCGAGTACTTTGTGTCCGCGGCGAGTTTGGTCGAATCGGGAGTTTCTATGTGCGGCGGGAGGCATTTCTATGTCGTGGCAGGTTTAACCTTAGGCGAGGATTTTTATGTTGCGACAAAGTGTTTTTATGCCTCGACATAGTTTGGTCAAGACCAAGAGTTTTTATGTCGTGACAAAATATTTTATATGCACATGACAGGGATTGGCCCAATGAAGAAGAAATTATGTCTTCGGCAGGCATAGTGTGTTTTTTGTGTGCGACATAGTATTTAAATCTTGGAGTTTTGTACCAAAACAGAATGTAGGTCACGGCCAGTATTTTCTTATCGTGGTGGTGAAGCAGCGAAGGTGAAGGGCGAGAGTTCGTGGCGCGCGTTCTGTGTGACTGGTGAGTGACAACGTGTCGCAACTAGAGGCTGCACGTGCAGCAGACCGCGTTTGTCGCGCGATGGTGTCAGTCTTTGTGTTGTATCGCGACATACCCGGGAGGCGCCGCAGCGCCACAGCCTTGAACCCAGCTGAGGCTTACCGCAGTGAGGTCGGCGCACTAAGGTTGGGCGCGCACGATAGAGTTATTATGTTGCAACAAACTTCATACAGTGAAAAAAAAAACAAAAAAAAAAAAGACCCCACAGGATTGAAATCACCGATCCACGACGAGAATAGAAGTTAAACATCATATTGAGTTTGAAGAAGCTTAGCAAACATCTAAACACTTGGTTTCTAAGGAACTATAGGC
The DNA here is from genome assembly GCA_016808115.1 of Tetrastigma voinierianum. Lineage (NCBI taxonomy): Eukaryota > Viridiplantae > Streptophyta > Magnoliopsida > Vitales > Vitaceae > Tetrastigma > Tetrastigma voinierianum. The sequence goes on from JAEQBH010004540.1 coordinate 171,126, forward strand.
CTTCACTTTTATGGGATTGATGAAATTGTTCCCAATTTAATTAATCACAAGGCTGACATGTGTAAAAAATAGGATAATTTTCAACTAGAAGTAACCAAAGCACTATTAGCATTTTTTTAAATTTTCATTAAATATGATTAGAGGTAGTTTTTGATCAAACATGAAAGATTAAAGATCTTATTTAAGGAACGACTAGAGGGGGTGAATAGGTGTTTGAAATATTTTAGCCCAAACATCAATTCTTTTTAGTTATTTAGTTTTATCCTTTGATATAGGGAAGAGAAATAATAATCAAAGCACAAGACACAAAGGTTTTTTACATTGAAAACCACCATAACAATCTCCAGGAGCTTTATACAGGACGTAAAAGCCCATGGGTCAAAACCTCTAACTACAAATCCACTATTGGAAAGAATGGTACATAAATTTATTTGGCAGAAGCTATTCCTAAGTCTTACATCCTAGTATTTATACTGAACTTCATATCCATGATGTAGTACCACAGTTGAGGGGATGCAGATCTCCTTCTCAACCCAATGGATGTGAAGACAGACGTTTTCAAAGTTTAGGATATGGGAAGGTAAATTAGGTTTTTCCAAAAAATACATCAAAAACCCTAAGCCATTTTTAACATGGTATTTATAGGATACATATAATTAGTGAACTCAGCCTCAAATTTAAAAAAAAAAACCACAATGGAAACATGGAAATAATAAAGTTGCTGAGATTTAGGTCTTGACCATGAATGCTCAAAGCGCCAGCAGACGCTTGAGCACTCGAGTTTTACTTAAGCATGCTCCTCGCCAGCCGCAGGTGCTCAAGGAATTGTTCAAACATTTTTGCACAATTTAAAAACCTTCGGTCACTACAAACCCTAAATAAACTCTATTAGTCATCCCTGGATCTTTCTATAATTATCATGTCATTCTGATTAAACATACAACAACCTTGAGTCTCCAATCAAGAGTAAGACATAACATAGAAAAATTGTAGGCTAGAATGTTCAAAACAACATTCCAACTTTAAAAAAGATAGCATATTGTACCAACAAAACATTCTGCAACAACTAAGACCTATAAATGACCCTTTCAATGATGCAAGAGCATCTAAGAGGCATCGTACAAACGAGGTCCACCGAGTCAACATGGTTCACTAGCACAAAGTTTAATCCTTAATTCTTTCCTTCCTTCCTAATTTTGTATTTTAGTTTTTAATATTATACGCATCCTAATTTTTTGAAATGAATTTAGGAATCAGGCAACTTTTTTTTGTATTACCAACAATGATTATAAAGCTTTAAGAGTGATGGAGAAAGAGACTGCCAGGTAACTATTACCTGAGTATACCCACTATTTAAGGAAGCAATTGTGTTTTTGGTGTTTATAAAATCTGCTCTGTTTTATCTATAAAAAAAAAGGGAAGCAATTGTGCAAGCATTTAATTTCAACTTAATCGCAAAAAAGTCAGAATTCGGTGTTCTACTCCTAAAAATTCAATCTATTCTACCAAGCTTCAATTATATCAAAACCTCTTAAATATGTCGTGTTGTTAATTGCTGGAATTTTGTCCAAAGTGCACATAAGTGTTACTACACTACTGCAACAGATGGGCAACCAGATCTAGATCTCACATTTGCTTTGCATTCACTTTCAAGTTTTCTATTCATAACGCTATGATCAAGTAAGTTAAACCCCAGTTTTTACTAACATAATACATTGAGAATACTTCCATCTCTTGATATAACTATCAGCCAAAATTAGTGCACAATTCATTCTTCCAAAATTAGCTGAAAATATAACATCTAAACCTGAAGCAGAAACCACCACCTGGGCAAGTGAAGAAAAGAACTGGAATTGAGCTTTTAGGGAAGAAACTTCTCTGCCATGTCTACTATGAGTAAGACAGTGAAATAAACATGTTTGCAAAACAACAAAGCTTTCATAATCATAAAAATAATTAAGATCAGATCTTATTGTTAAAGGTACAAACTGGATTCACTTTGCATGAAATTTTAACCAAGTAATCCCTTAACCGAGTTAGAATGAAAGCAAATGCATGAAAAAAAACTACAAAGCACAAGCACAAGCAACGTGATATTCAGAATACATCACACTTCAGAGAGCTTCTTGGATAATGTTCATATAAGCAACAATGTTAACTTGACTAAAACGCAATGAAAGAAAGCATACCGCTCATGGTCATGGACTGTCCTACTCTTGCTTAACCCATCAGGAGAAGCATTAAACTCTTGCTTTATAAATCCAAATCTGTCCAGTGCTTTAGGGGATGGAGCCGGCCCCGGTTCATAGTCATCTATTCTTTTCCTTTCCATTCCAGTCTCTACACCAAGCTTTTGCAACCCAAAACTCATATGACATGACACGGTTTTTCACAATGTCTCCTCCAACCAACCAGTTCATACATCACATAACCTAAAGGAATAACACCCTATGTAATTTCAGAAAAAGGGCTTAATTAGTCAAAATCATGAATGAACTGAATTGCAAAACTAATCCAAGCAAGTTGCGACAACTTCTATGAGTCAACGAATTGGAAAACTGAGAAATTTTCTAGCTTGGTAATAATAATAAAAATAATAATAATAAAGATGATAAGAAACTCATGAATCCCATAAACAAAGGAAGTAACATCCAGAAAACAAAAGACAAGCTAAGGAGAACATTACAAAGGCCGGGAAAGAACATGCTGAGTTTATGCTACAACAAGACAACACAACGAATATCCTTCACAGGAGAATCCATATGAAGGATAATTCCAAAGTAATCATTACCAGGTAATCCAAAAACCCAACAAGGTCACGCGATGAGAAGGGAAATTTTTACTGGACAGGACAAAACGAGAACGGCCTAACCACTCACAATATCTGCAATCCGAAACAAAGAAGACGTCATCTATAATCTGACAGTGAAACATGAAAATATTGAGAAAATGTTCAAACCCCATTAAATTTTTTCAAAAAATATCAGAAGAAGGGCTGGCCCTAAGATCAAGAATTAGCCAAGGGATTGGAAAAAACGGACCTGGGTCTGAGAGTGAAGGCTTTTCTCTTCTTTTTCTTTTCAGATTTATATATATATAAATATAATCACCAGAAAAAAAAGAAGAAGAAAAAGGAGGTGGGGCTTCTCCAAAACGAACTCTGCCTGCGTACCGCACTATAAGCGCACGATAGCTTGGAATTCAGTGACGATTGAGATTTTCTTGAGAAAATTAAGGAATCGAGAAAGCACTGGGCCTGCTGGCGGAGCAGTGTTTGTAGAGAAACGGGCTGATAAAACGGCGACGTTTCATCGTTTGCGGGAACAGATCAATGGAGTCTTCGGATCACATGCTAGTCCAATTCAGTCTTCGGATCCCGGTCAAGCCTACTCATTTTGGCCCATTTTGGATAAGCCCATATTCAAAATGGCCCAACTGCATCCACATTTTGGTTATAATTTTTGAAAACGGTTTTTTGTTATGAAAAACAAATATAATAAAATAAACACGAAAAATATGTTTGGTTCCATTTATTTTATTCTAAAACCATAAATAACTCAAAAGACACTAAATTCATATAACAAAAATAGTTTCAAAATACACTAAAATAACGTTCTTTATGTTTTGGCAAAAATCGACAGAATAAGCCAATAGATTAGGTCGTTAGATCAAAATCAAATTTAATTTTTTGGCTTCATCATCAAGTAATAAAAATTAGCTTTGAGTGGTAGCTAAGTTGGTTTAAGGTCTTAGAACATACCCAATAATTATCATTATGAGTCTCCTCGCATGGTTGTGAAAGGACGATGACTTAGCTTCTAAGTTAATGAGATTATCTATATATATATATATATATAATCCAAACAAAGGGGACCGAAGTGTATAGATAAGTTGAATTCCTTTTTTTACTTTTATAGAGAGGTATTTACAAAATTTACTTAATGTATTTACTTATCATATTCTTTTATTATTTTTTATACTAACATTATTTAAAACAAATAATTTTTTATTTATTTATGAATGAGTAATTGATGTAACTACCAATGGGGTTGGTGTACAAGTTTATTATGAAAGCATGAAATATGCAAGGGTTGAAGCATCTCCTCCTTTCCTTTTGTATTAATCCTATTACTAATTTCCTACTTTTTTTAAACCAATAAAATTTGTCTGGCCTCTTTCTCTCAACCTTCTTATCTTCCTTATACAAGAGGTGATTATTGGTCATTCTTACCTAAAATTATTCATCTACACCTATTTTTATCAATTTATTTCTTAAAAAAATAATTATTCACACGGAATTTTGGTTTATTTTTGTTTCTTTGATTTGTCGCATGTGATTTTGTATCGTTGTTTGTTATTTTAATATATAATTTTCTATATATTTGTTGGCTCTAAAAATAATAAGTATAAGAGTCTTTTACTTTTATAATATTATAAATGTAAAAGGAGTTACATTTATGATGAGATTTTAAGTGTAAAAAGAATTACACTTTAAATTACATAATGTGTAAAAAGAGTTACACATTCAATAATGAATAAGTTTGTAGCATTCCTTGAGAATAAATAATGTTTCATGGATGGATTAAACATATGAATAATGAGTTAAAATATTACAAAACTTACTAGGTTGGAGAAGAAAATAATTTTGTAACATTTTGGAGTTTATCAATTTTAATGTGTGCATTAAACATATGGACTAAATTTTGAATAATTACAAAACTTATGAGATTGAGAAATGTCATAAGTTTGTAACATTTGAGATTAAATATACATTTAATGTGTGAATTTAAAATATATTTATGTTGTAAGATGTTACAATCTTAAGAGGATAAGGAAGATAAGGAGTCTTCAAATCTTTGTAACCATTTTTTTATTAAACCCTAAGAGTGTTCATAAGAGTGAATTTTCTTCTTTTGATATCTTATGTAGAAAAGTAAAAGCCTTGATCAATTTCAAGGCTATTTCCATTTTACTTCCCTAAAGATTTATTGAGAGATTGAGCAAATATAGTTTTGGGACAAAGTTTTAAGAACTTGTTTGAGCCTTCTTCTTGTATTATTCTTTTTCTTCTTATTTCTTTTTTAAGAGATTACGAGTGCTTTTGTAATTTTAAGAGTTATATATAAAGTGATATTAAAGTCTTCTCCATAGTATAAATCTTTATTTCCAACTATGAAAGACTCTATTTTCAATGAAATGAGAGACTATCAAAATCATGAACCAAAACTTTATAAAGTTGGATTGTTTTGATGGTTCCAACTTTACTAGGTGGCAAGACAAGGTAAGATTTTTTCTTATGACACTCAATATCTTCTACTTCCTCGATCCTACCTTGGCACTGTAACACCCAAAATTATACCCTGATAGTTTTATAACATGTTTAGGGTATAATAAAAGTAAATGTATTTTTCTGGAATAAAATAATGTTAAAAATAAAATAAATGAAGCAAAACCCGGAATTAATACAAAAGTCAGGGGTAAATTGGTAGTACCAATTAGAGCAAATGACATAAGAGAGAAAACTATTAACATCTTCAAAGTAGGAAATTGAATAAGTTAGAATGACAAATAGATGATGTCAAAAATTGGATAAGGCTAAACATCTTACCCTGACACTTATAAGACAAAATATCCATTTTGGTGGGGCTTTTAATTGGGGAAGAGAGAGGAGGAGAAGAGAAGAGAGAGAAGAAGAAGAGAGAAGAAAAGAGAAGGGAAGAAGAGAAGGTTAAGGAAGAAGAATAGGTATGGATATGTAAGAAATTTTGGTGAATTTGTGTATGGAATTGTTTGTATGGAACTTTGGTAGGATTGTGTATGGATTTGTATGGATACTTGTTTGGAGGTTTGGAATACCTTGTGTAGAAATCTTACTTGGAATGGTTGTTTTTAGTTTTGGTTTGTGAACGATGGAGGAGAAAATTTGTATAGAAATGTTGAGTGCTTGGGGGAGATGATGTCAGTTTTTTAAATCATGTTTTTTTTTTTTTTTGCCTGGCACAGCCATCTTCTATTCAAAATTAAGGTTGTTCATAATTTTGGGTAAACTGAACTTCTAGGAGAACAAATATCTATGAAAATAAGTATGTCAAATTTGAACCTAGGCTGGACCTAGAAAATTGGGTAAGGGTGACTCTTTTAGGTCAATTAAGTTTAGTTACGATACAGTTTTGGGTTTAGGAACAGTTTTGGTATTTAGGTCATAAGTTGAGTTTTACTCATCCAAATTGAGTGATTCAAAATTTTGGGTAGACTAGACTTCTAGGAGAACATATCTCCCTGAAATAATTATATCCAAATTTGAACCTCGTTAGACCTAGAAAATTCGTCAAAGTAAGGGAACAATTCGGTCCCTGAAATCTATCTCAGAATAGTCTCATGAACTGGAGTAATTTCTTGTTTAAATCATAACTTGAGTTATACTCATCCAAATGAGATTATTCAAATTTGTGTACAAACTAAACATCTGGGAGAACAACTTTCATAAAGAAAGTATGGTCAAATATGTCTCTAATGTTCCCAGAAAATTTTCAAATATAGGACACAATTCCATATTCTGTTCCTGTAAATTGTCTAGGAGCAGTTCAGAATGTTTAGACCATATATCCCAAATTAAAAGTCCAAATGACATGATTTTTTAACCATAAGAAACTTAAGACATAAGGGTATATTGAGTTAGTCCTTTCTCTAACGATCACATTTACGGGGTCAAAATTTTAGTCGAAAATAAACTTGGGAATGCCAGGTATTGGGACCAAGGTGGTTATGGAAATTGAAATTGTATAAAAGGTTATATAAATGTTATTATATGAAATAATGCATTATAGTAAGTTGATCATGATATTAACATGTGTTATGAAAACTAAAGAGAATACCTGTGTTATAATTTTATTTATATGGAAAAAATGGAGTTAAATACTTTATAAGAGATTATTTGATAATGAATATCTCATAAGTATACATGATATCAATAGTTATTCATGTATATGAAATATATTTTTCTGATACCTAAAAGATTGTTAAGAAAACATAATAAAACTAATTGTCTGCTTATGATCGAGTAGTTAGATAGGTAGGCGTGCCTATAGGGATCTACGGTTCTTTGTAGCATACGAGTTTATAGATGCGGGGCTATCGTTTAGATTCGATGACATAAATCCATTTGGATCGTTATAACGGCTCGTTTGAGTCCTGCACTAGATAGAAATCGGCTACATGCCAAGTACGGTGATGGTATATCGGGTACATACGGGTTCTTTCGTATCCGCCGAGAATTCGGGACCAGAAACATAAAGCAAATGACAAAACATCTACAAATAGTTTGAATATAATGTAAATGACATTTTCTCAGCATAATTCAAAGGGAAATTATAGCATTTGTATGTGATGATAAGTATCTTATGTGAGAATAAGCTTGAAATGTATATAAACAATGATAAGAAATATGAGCCTTCTTGTATAAGCATGTGTAAATTACATGTATGAAATATGCATAAGCATGGGTATAAGTATATGATGTGTTAAATGTAGATGCATGTGTCTAAAGTGTGATGATGCCCATTATAGGGGGTCATGCAGTATTTATTCATTTAGAAGTTATAAACAGCCGCAGATTGTTTTCATCAGGTGTAGGTCTGAAGAAGGAACTAGAAGGCCGGACCCGATAACATGTGACAAAGATTGACCTGATACTAGGTGCCAGAAACCTCCATGGTAATATTTTGTATGTGTATTGTTTTTTTGTAAGCAAATGTAATGTTTTTATATGTTGAACACTCTCATTTATGGAGTTTGAATATATTTTGTAATCCGCTGTTACAGAATATATTTTAAGTTAAATGTTTAACATGATATGAATGAACAAATTTATAGTAAAAAAAAAAGAAAAAAAGAAAGAAAGACACCCTAACTTGACACCGGGTACCGAGTTTGGGGCGTCACAAGTTAATGGTATTAGAGCCTAGGTTTAGGCATTTATGAAAAAGCCAAGGTTTAAGCGACTCTTGGAATAGAGTATATGATAGAAAAACATGTGTTTAGTAATGTGTTGGCCTGATGTGGATGTCTTTGTGTTTTGTATAAATGGATCGTCCTCCTAATTTAGCCGAAGAAGCAGTTAAGAGTGTTAACCTTGGAGATTAAGGGTTGCCCGCTTCGGATCCTTCTGAATCTATTAGAAGTGAGAGTCATGCCCCAGCCGAGCCAAATGAAGCCTTGTTGAGGATATCTCAGGACATGGCTTAGGAGTTGGAGAGATTGATAGCTCTGAAAGCCCCGATAGATATGGTAAGATGACATGGAGCTGAGGAATTCCATGGGTTAAACATGGAAGAGTCTGATAAAGCTGAATTATGGTTGGAAAAGCTGCAAAGAATAGTGGAGGAGGTGAAATGCCCTCTCGATCAAAGAGTGACATGTGCGGTTTCTCTATTGCAAGGCAGTGCTTATGATTGGTGGAAGCTAGTGTTGAGGAATCCGAGGCTTCTAGATCCCATACCATGGGAGTTTTTCATCCAAGAGTTCAGGACCAAATATGTCTATGATATGTACAAGGAAATCAAGAGACAGGTTGAATTTGAAGCCAGGAACTTACTCCCGGTGGCGAATATGAGCCGACCATCTGCGCGAGTATATGCACCTCATCCCGATCCTCAGGGCATTTTGGTGTGCGGAGTTTGAGGATGGACTAAATGAGTCCATAAAGATATATGACACTTGTGATAGTACTCGGCAGAGCTAAATTTCTATCAGTTGGTTCTGTGGCAATGAAAGTGGAGGAATCGAGGGCGGCTTGATGAAAGATTTCGGAAGGAAAACTTTCTAGAGGAGCTTCTTCCTCCTCTCGGGTAAGAGGAGGTCTGAGGCTTTGAGTCGGTACATAGTTCTGCACAAGGGGGAAAACGAGGAAATGCGGTGGTACCTAGTGCTGGTAGAGGTGTAATGAGCAGGGAGAAACTCCCGGAGGTGCCCTCATTTCCATCGATGGCATTTGGGAGTTTGCAGATTGTTGACAGGAGGGTGCTTTAGATGTGGAAGCACTGAACATTTTATGGAAAATTGTTCAAAAGAGTCAAGGGACAATAGGAATCCTTAGAGTAACAGCGAAAGGAATTCAGCGGCACTCCTTGTCGACTCGAGGATAGAATTAGAGGTCGAGAATGAAACTAGCATAGAGGATGAGGGAGCCTGTTATCGGAGACAATAGATTTATGCCTTCCAACACTAGCACGAGCATATGTTATTAAGGCTCATGGGGACCCGGGATGCGGAAAGTAATTGGTATATTTCTCTTTATGGTATTGAAATGCATGCATTAATAAACCCTGGATCTACTCATTCATATGTATGCATTGAGCATGTGTTCGATAAGATTGAAACCTTGATTAGGTAGCTATCATATGATATGCATATATCAGTTATCATGGGCGCTAAGTAATGTGAATAGAGTGTATAAGATTTGCCTTATAATTATTCATGATGGGGAATTTTCTGTTGATTTGATTGCTCTATCATTTCGTGAATTTGATTTGATTTTGGGAATGGATTGGTTGTCTAAACACCGGGCTATAATTGATTGTGATAAAAAGACAATAGTGCTTTGATGTTCTGATCAGTCTAAAGTGATAGTACATGGTGTTCAGTTTGACCCAATGTCCAATGTGATTTCAGTTATGCAAGCCCGACGATTGCTAAGAAAAGGATGTGAGGCCTTTTTGTCTTTGTTGCTTGACTTTAAAAGAGGTCAAATAGAATTGGAAAATATTATGGTTATGAAAGATTTTTCGGATGTATTCCCCGAAGAGTTACTTGGTATTTCACCTGTAAGAGAAGTGGATTTATCTATTGAGATTTTACTGGGAACATCGCCTACTTCTAGGGCACCATACAGGATGGCTCCATCTGAGTTGAAAGAGCTAAAGATTCAACTACAAGAGCTTCTGGTTAAAGGGTTTATCAAACTGTGAGCACTCCTAGGGTGCACACTGACGTTCCGTGAAAGAAAGAGATGCATATCACGGATGCGCATTAATTATAGTGAATCATTAAGGTAACGATGAAAAACAAATACCCATTCAGAACTTGGAATCTCTTTGATGGATTAGGAGGCGGGTGCCTTCTCAAAGATAGACTGCGATCGAGGTACTATCGGTACAGAGTGAAAGTGTCAGTTAACCGAAGAGCAGACATTATGAACTCACGAATATCGGCCCATTATGAGTTCTTGGTAATGCCATTTTGGTTGACTAATGCACCGACAACATTCATGGATTTGATGAATAGGGTGTTTCGACCCTATTTAGATAAGTTTGTCATGGTCTTTATTGATGATATATTGAAATTTATATTCTAGAGGAATGTGGCAGGAGCATAAGCAACATTTGAAAATAGTTCTACAGACTTTGAGAGAGAAAAAGTTGTATCCTAAGCTAAGCAAATGTGATTTTTGGCTAAAGGAAGTTTCATTCCTAGGCCATATTGTGTCTATTGAGGGGTATAAGAGTTGACCCTGCTAAGATTAAAGTTGTGGTGAATTGGAAACCGCCTCGAAGTGTTACCGAAGTGAGAAGTTTCTTGGGCCTAGCGAGATATTATAGAAGATTTGTGAAGGGATTCTCTGTCATAGCTTCTTCGCTCACCAAATTACTCAGGAAAGGAGTAAAGTTTGAGTGGTCAGATAAATGTCAGAATAGTTTTGAATAGTTGAAAGAAATGTTGGTTGAAGCACTAGTATTGTCTGACCTACCTCGAGAAAGAGAATGCAGCTTTACTCAGTGATACTTGGTGGTTTGGGATGTGTGTTAATGCAAGATGGGAAAGTAGTGACTTATGCATCCAGGTAGTTGAAGCCACATGAACAAAATTATCCTACTAATGACCTAGAGTTGGCTGCGGTAGTGTTTGCTTTGAAAATATGGCAACACTATTTATATGGGGAAAAGTGTAAATTTACACATATAAATGAAATCCCAAAATATTTGTTGCGTAGAAGAGACTAATTTGAGACAGGTGGTTGGAGTTGTTATAAGATTATGGCTTGTATAATAGATTCTACCGGAAAGTACAATGTGGTGCAGATCTGCCAGTAGAAAGCGTGACATCTTTGTTAATACAGCAACACATTAAATGTGGAGAATAGTATCGATGGAGCTATATTAGTTTTTCGATTTAAACGCAACTGTTTTAAGTAAATGATTATAGATGCTGGGGAAAGAAAGTGATGAAGAGATGCAGGAAAGTACAGAGATGGTCAAAGATGGTGATAAGGCGATTTTTCGTTAAAAGAAGGCTGGAAGTTGTATTTCGAGCATATTATGTGTCTTGGGATGATAAAGAGCTAAAGAAAAGTTACGAAGCTCATATCACGATTATTTACCGTAAATCACAGGTAATAAGATGTACCAAGATTTAAAAGCGACATTATTGGTGGAAAGGAATGAAAAGAGATGTGATGAAGTAGGTAATGCAAATGTTTGACGTGTCGCCAGTCAAGGCGAACACGAAGTTCAGCCAGTGCAATTGAATCCTTGATTCCTTGAAGGCCATGTTTATTACGCGGGACAGAGAGAGTTAGACTAATTTTGAATGAGAATTAGTGAAGTTCGATTTGGTGAATCTTTGGGATTTGTTGTGATTAGGGTGAAGTGGTGAAGGTGGAGTTATTTTTGTCTTGGTTTTAAGCCACACTTTCCAATCGGTGGGTTTTACTTTGGACTAAATTGGGGATAAAATATTTTATGGTTTATAAAAAATAATTAACATATGAGGAATTTGAACAAAAAATTTATTAACTAATATATTATCAAATAACTAATACTAAATAGATGAAATAAAAATAGCTTAATATATTATATATGATATAATATATTATAAAATATAATTAACAATATAAATATTTTCACTTTAAAATAAAAATATTATGAATTTTATAAATTATTTATTAAAAAACATTATAATAATAATTATTATTTATATTAAAGTATAAAAGCCAAAATAATAAGATTCAAAACGTCTCATAATTCGGCGAAACTTTTAGGTGGCTGGAATTTCATTCTTAGGCAATTCTTGTGGGATATCAGTTTCGTCATCAAGATCCCAGAATTCCCGAGAACCTGCGAACCGCTATGACAATTTATTATTTTTATTAACATTTGCCATTTTGAAAATTTCTAATTTTTTTCGGGTTTCTGAGTAACAATACGAACCGAGTATCGGGATTTGAGATAATAAGCTCAAAACCTAATAAAAACCGTTAAAATGGAATTAAACTCTATATAGTAAGAATGAAGGACGGGAACGAAAATAATTAAATTAAGTTGCCATCTACTATTTACCTAATGTTAAAAAACAAGCAATTTTAATACTTAATCTTTATTAAGTACGATTAGTATTAAGCTCAAAAAATTATATTCCCAGCATTAAGTAAAAAAAAACAAACACCATCTTAATTAGGTACGTAATAAACGTGGGATAAAAGTCAATAATTTTGTGCATTTGTATGCAAGACCACGGAGATGATGTTAAATTGTCAGTCTGGTCAAATGGATTAGTCGTCCAGGTACAAATTAATGCGCAATCCTGCGTGCCAAACGCGTGACCTAATGGGACAGGATAACATTACCATGGTTTTGTGTTTGGTTTTCCCTCATGGCACAAAGGCCTTGACTCTAATGCGGAGTGATTATTTGATAGGCTCACAAAATCGGCCCATTTTATACCAGTCAGGATTGACTATTCTATGGATTGACTAACTGCGTTATATGTGGATGAGATTGTGCGATTGCATGGTGTGCCATTGTCTATTGTGTTGGATAGTGATTTGCGATTTACATCGAGTGCAGGAGGAATTCTGAGTTAACCTTAGGAACTTCGGCCCAATTTTAGTCTCTGACATTCCACCATGACGGATGGGTAATCTGAGGTTGATTAGTGCTTGAAGATATGCTTCGGGGATGTGTAATGGAATTCACTGGAAGTTGGGATAGGTATATTGGTGATAGAATTTGCCTATAGCAGCCCGGTTATCAATCAAGCATTAGCATGGCACCGCGCAGGGCTTTGCCTGCTGGCCGGGGGAGATGTACAAAAACTCCCATCGTGTTGAGTTAAAAATTAGGTGAGCGCCAAAAGTGATTGGTGGGATATAGTAAATATCACAGAAGCGAAAGTTTAGGTTATTGGAAGACAGGCTTTGGGTGATTGTAAAGAGGCTTATGTCTTTGTTTGAAAGGAAAGGACATTGAATATAGGTGGGGATTGATAAAGTGTTCTTAAAGTATCATAAGCGGAGGGAGGTGTATGTTTTGGGAAGGAAAGTGGTGGGTTCATTCAGGTCTGCCAGTTTTGGGAGAATGGGGCTGAGTAATCTGCGTATGAGTTTGGCACTCCCTTCGGGGTTAGCAGTTGCATGATCATGTTCCGCTTGACCACATCTTGGGAAATCTGAGATTCGGGTGGTGCTTTGATGCTGTACAGGCTATGAGGCGATTTTCGCGATGAGGCGAGGCTGATAGAAAACAGGAAGTGAGCGGTTGGAATGGCGTGGATTAATTGAAAGTGCTATGGCGTTTTCCGCCGGGAAGAGCTTAGGGCAGCAGGGGAAGCTTGACTTGAGGCCTTGTTCCGCGACTCTTTGATTCGGGTATGGATTTCGAGGACGAAATTCTTTTTAAGGGGGGAGGTTATAACTTTTTAAAGTGTACCACATTGTTTTATAACATGTTTAGGTGTAATAAAGTAAATATATATTTTAGAATAAAATATTTTAAATATAAAATAACAAACTGAATTGTGCAAAGTCGGTCTCAAATTAGTGAGATCAGTGATTATTAATTAGGTTGAATGACATAAGAAAGTTATATATGTTAAAGTATGAGAGTGAATAAGTTAGAATGACAAATAGGAGTAGAGAATGGAGGGGACCAAATAGGTAGAATGTGATTGATGTGCGAGTGGATGACTGAGACTTGGCCTTATCTTAAGATTCAAAAATATCAAGTTGTTGAGACTTTAAAATGAGGAAGAGGAGAAGAGAGAAAGGAGAGAAGAAGGGGAAGAAGAAGAAGGGAGAAAGAGGGAAGAAGAAGGAAGAAAGAAGTTCAAGGAGAGAAAGTGGGGTGTGGATATAGAGTACTGGTATGAATTTGTGTATGGAACACTGTTTTGTATGGAACTTTAGTGGGTTAACTGTGGTTGCTTCATGGATATGTTTGTTTGGATACCCTCTTTTTATGTTATAGAATCTTTAAGACAGAATGGTTGTTTGGTTTAGTTTATGGTCCTCGATAGAGGGGAAAATTTGTATAAATGTGGGTTTGGAGGATGTTTATCCATTTTTTAAACCATGTTTTGTTTTGTTATAACGCCATCATCATCAATTGGTGATTAAAAATTTACAGATTAAACTATAGACTTTTAGGAGAACAAATATCACTGAAATAGATGTCCGTTTGGACCCAAACTGGACTAGAATTCGTCAAAGTGAAGCTACATTTGGTCAATTACGTCTGAGTTTTGGGTTTGAAGCTTGATTTTAGTATTGGGTCATAAGTTGGGTTCCCTTTAATGAAAATCTAAATTGAGTGATTCAAATTTTTGAGTAAATTAGACTTTCAGAACAAATCTCCACAAATAAGTATATTCAGTTTGGACTCCATTGGACTGAAAGTCGTCAGTAAGGGTGGTCCACGAAATATATGTTAGGAATAGTCCTGGCTGAGATAATTCCGGTTGTTTAAATCGTAACTTGAGTTATACTCATCGTAGGGATTATTCAAAATTTCTATACAAACTAGACATCTGAGAGAACAACTTTCATGAAGAAATGATAGTCAAATTATGTCTCTAATGTTCCCAGAAAATTTTCAAATATAGGATATAATTTGAGTTCACATTTCTGTTAATACAGGAACGATTCAGGATGTTTAGACATATCTCTAAATTAAAAGTCTAAATAATATGGTTTTTAACCATAGAAACAAGAACCATGAGGTGTGTAAATTAGAGAAGAGGTCCTTTGTCTCTGGCTGAAGAAGAATCAAGTTTATAGGGTCAAATTATATTAAAAATAGACTTAAGGGGTTGCCCTCAGATGTTGAGGCGGGATGGTTGCATGGCATTCGAAATTGTATAAGGGTTATATAAATGTATTGTTATGAATAATGCATCATAATGAGTTGATTCATGATAACATGTGTTATGAAGCTCTAGAGGAATAATTTATAATGTTGTTTTCTGAAGGAATTGAGTAAATTCTTGTGAAGTTATTTGATAATGAATATCTCACTTTAAATGTGCATGATATCTAAGTGAGTTTGTTTAAACTGTATGTGGGGACATATTTCTAATACCTAGAGTTTGAAAACATAATAAAAACTGAATGCACGACCTTGGCCACAGTTGAATTTAGATGGGTGGGCTTGTGCCTGCCAGGATCTGCGGAGTTCTTGCAGAATACAGGTTTGTGAATATGTCGAGAACCACAGTTTGCTGGGTGACATGAATCCGTTTGGATCATGTCATGGTGACCAGTTTGGATTCATACAGATGATCATCTGTCTGATGATGATGCTTTGAATGTATGAGTTCACTCAGTATCGCGCCAAGATTGATACACCGGGTATGACACGCTGAGGAAACAAATGACAAAGATACAAATGGTTGAATATGATAAATGACACATTCATATGACATAGTGCAGGAAAGCATGGCACGTGCTATGTGTGTGAGTAAAGTGTCTTACCAGTGGAACAGAATGAGAATGTTGTGTGAACAATGATGAGTAATGAAGTATGTATAAGCATGTAAGTGTGATATGTAAGCATGGGTTGTATATGATGTGTTAAAAATGCAGCTATGTATGTGACTAAAGTGTGATGAGTTTATAGGGTCGTCGAGTGTTTAATTACTAAAACATAGCTTGGCATGCCGGGTGTTCATCCATGTAGACTATAGGAGGGTGAAATGAGAAGTGGGGACGCAAAATGAGTGACTAAGACTGACCTATTTGAGTGAGCAGACCTTTTGAATTGTTTTATATGTTTTTTGTTTTTCATAACCAGTGTAACTATTATTAAATGTTGGAACCTCCATTTTAATGGGTTTGAATATATTTTGTGATAAAGCCCCACACTATAGAGATATGTTTTAAGTTAATTGTTTCCAGCAGATGCTGGATGAACAAGTTTGTAGTAAGTAAAAGAAAGAAAAAGACAAGAAAGAGATTTCCTTGGGTTATATGGAAAGGAAAGAAACCTAATATAAGTCTGCATAAAAGTGTGAGAGTGTCTTTATTTTTGAAGAAAGCAGGATCTCAATAGATTAAAGTGAGTCAAGGCATTAAAGTGTTACATTTGTTGTGTAACACACAAATTATATAATAGTTTATGACATGTTTAGGTATGACAGAGATCAAATACAGTTTTAGAAATTTGAATAGTTAAGTGTGAAAAATGATATAATAGAAAATTATTAAAAATCGAGGATATTAAGTAATTTGTCAATTTTAGGGTCAACAGGGACATTAAAACAAAGATTCTCATCTTTATTGTTGCTAGGAATTTTGATAAGTTGATTTACTTAAATTGAATTAAAATGGAAGTTAAAAACGAGGAAAAACTTTGGGAATAAAATTTGCAGAAGATAACAACATCTTGGAAGGAAATTCTTGTTTTGACATAGGAAGTTTTGACATCAGGTGGGTGTTTGAAGAGTGCATCAGCCAGTTTTTGGTTTGCTCTCTCATTTCTTGAGCTCTCTTGAGTTAGCTGTAAGGGGGAGGAGGGAGGGAGAAGGAAGAGTGGGTTTAGGCTTTCCAAGGCTTGAGTCAGGGTTCAGGATAAAATAAAATCTTCTTCTTAGTATTTATGTTTTTGTTGGTTTGAGTTGGGTTTTTGAGGTTTGTTTGGTCTTGTTTAGTTTGGGTTGAATGCCCAGGTGATGGGGACCAATGTGTAAGTACTTAAGGTGTTTTTTAAAGTGCTTTAAATTCCTAAAGCAGTGTTTTCATTTTGTTGTAACTTTGGCCTCTGGACCTCAATTGGATATTGATTCTAGTTGTTGAAACCAAGGCCAAATGCTACAAATTTCTAGAAGAGACCAGATTTAAATCCTTAACTCTGCAGTTTTTATAGTAAAATCAAGGTTATGTCTCTTTTATAGAATTAGTTCATGTTTGTTTTGGACATTTTATTAGGTCCCATACTGATCTACAATAATGAGATCGATCTACTAAATAGACACCCAGGTAACTCATGGAAGTGGTCATGTTAATGTCTTTATTGTTTAAAATTAAGTTAATTGGGAACTTTTAATTTTATCTGAAACATTAAGAGTAAGTCTTTAATGTTTTTCATATCTCTGAAATTCTGGTCAAAGAATGACAGATAATGTGTGAGCCTTCTGACTTAAAGACATGGAGTGCAGGAACATGATTTGAAGATCGCACATTACAAAGCATATTTCACCCAGTCAGAAATTTAGTTGGATGAGATGGGCGCACCTGGGATTACTGCTTGACACAACTTATATACCGGACCTCGTTTGGGTAACTTCATGGGCCCCATTTGGGTCATTCTTGTTTAGATGCGGATTCATTGGATCAATCTGTACTATCTTTATGATGTTCTGCTGGGTACCCTCTTGTCTGATAATTTCCATTACATTTAGATAATGAGGAAAAATATAGTCTTAGGTGACGAGTATATGTATGATTGATGGACTGATAACATGATATAGACCATATAGAACTTTTCTGTTATTTTCTTTCTTGTTACTGGATAAGTGGACTCAATGGGTTCAGTGCTTTATTCGTTATGTTTAAATATTTAGAATCTGATCACGTCATTTTAGTGCTATTTTACGGCTGCATTTGTGTTTGATGTTATCTGCGGCCTCATTATTTATATTTAGACCATTAAGTGAATACATTTCTGATCACTTTTTGTTATATCTTTTATCTTATCTTGCCCAGTTAATGTCTTTGTATTATGACCAATTCAGTTTTACTGGTTTGTCTGGAATAAACATTTATAAATGTATCAAAATATTGAATAATGTGAACCAGTAATCAGGCTGGATTCTTAAAGGCACGCCTCTGTGCTCTTTGTAGTGTACTGCAGAATTTGCAGCAGGTATAAAATTGCATGTGTAACTCCTATGGGAGATGGAATACTAACAGTCATGTGAAATGATTTGCTTTGTGCATGTATCTATAGTGGAAGGATCTTTATGGCTGATGTTTATATGTTATTTTGTTTTCCAGCTGGCACAGAGAGCTTTATGGGGAGGTGTTTAAAAGTAGTTATGGGTTGAAATGGCCGGAGCATCTGCACTCTAAAGCCCGACCTGACACATTAGGATTCACTCCTTGTATTTTGTGCCAATAGAAATGCTAAGTATGACAATGCGTTATAAGATGAAACTTGGCATGAATTAGTAGTTAAGACTGACACATATATGAGACATGACATTTTCAGGCATACTTATGAGTGTGGGTTTGCGGGTTGCTGGTTGTGGTCGAATTTTTTCATAATTTTGGCTTTTTGAAACAAGTTTATATCAACATGAATACATAATTAAAATTGTCTCAAATAAACAGATCAGGTTAATGGTCATAGACTAAGCATGGTGGCTTCTCACTATGCAGAAATGATGGAAGGGTTATAGTTCGATGGTATCTCAGGAGCTGAGGTTGTGTTTTTGGAAACTGACTGGGTTGAAAATGTACATGTGTTAGTGTTGACCTAATCTTGGGATCAATCACTTGATTTTTGTATGTTGTTCAAATAGGACTGATAGATCAGCCAGCGGGAGGCTCATTACGAAAGTGATCGTCTGTAGATGTGTCGAAATCATCTTACGGTCGTCCCCAGTGAAATGAGATTACCTATTGAGTTCTGTCATGCTCGTTTGGCTTTGTGTTAAATTTCTCGGAACATCATGGCAGGGTCTTATATCAGGTGACTCCGAGCCTTGAAACTCGAGACTTGGTAAGAAAGCATGGGTGAAAGACCATGGGGTACAGGAGTGGAAGAGTGGATAGTGGGTGCCTTGAGAAGGCTGAGGGCTTTTGGAAGGAAATTTGAATGTCCCACTGGCGGATGGCCGGTATTGTGATCTCGCTACAGGGTGGCTGGGATGGTGGAGACCTGGTTCATGAAATCACTTCAGCTGGACAGGTCCATGGGACCTCTTTGTCAGAGGTTTTGAGAGTGAGTATCACCGGGTGGAGTTTAGAGGGCCACAGGTGAGAGGCTTAGGGATTTCTGAATGCAGGAAATGGGGGTATACGGTAATTTGTGGGAGTAGCAGAAAGGTTTTAAAGAGCTTATTTCAGTGAGTGCCATACCCAAGGCAGGGTTCAGCTACGAGCACTGTTGTGGAACGTGAGGATGACAGGGTGTAAAAGTGTGCCTCACAGTTGTTACATCATTCATGATGGTATAGATTTGTATCAGAATTTGGTCTGGCTTTGTGAAATTCAGAAGTGGTATGATTCAGAAGGAATAGAAAGTTCTCAGAGGTGTTTATACTAAAGGTAAAAAGAAAGCCCAGAATATTAGTTGGATCACAATTTTATGAGTTATCTTCAATGGGGGTAAAGAGTGGGGACCTATAATGGGATTAAATGGGGCATAGTGGGACAGATTGAAGAGGCTTAGATAACGTGCTGTTTTTATGGAATATCATTCCCAGTGCCTTGTAGATGGATAACTGGAGTTGTTTTGGGTGTGAGCCACGGACAGTCTTGAAGTAAACTATGGCGAGGGATGGGAACTCTAGGAAATCACTTCCAGGAGTGGCAGGAGGAGGGATCGAATGTACTCCAGAGCTGTGATGGGGGTAGAGGGCAAGGTAGTTGAGGCGAATGACATGGAAGAAGTAGTGTGATAAGTAGTGTTACCTTATGTTTACGACTGAACTATCTTTATGGGGAGCTGTGAAGATCATGATGCAGGGGTTATAAGCGGGTAATTCAACTCTTTATAACTTGAAATGTACTTTGATAGATCTAAAACCTACTCATTCTTATGTATGCACTAAACAATTGAATTTGAATGATTTTCATGATAGACCCTTTAGCATCTGACATCACGTATTTACAGTCCTACGCAGGCGTAATTAAGTCAGCCGGGTGTATAAGTATCCCACAATGGTCAGGGATGTTCGAGGTTTTGGTTGAATCCAGTTATTTGTTTTCATTGAGTTTGATTTAGTTTTGGATGTGGATTGATTGGCATTGAAAAATGTGGTGTGATTTTTTGACTGTGGAGGAGTAAGCCATGCATGAGTATCAGGTGGGACTAGTGTCAAATGTAGTTGCCGCTATCTCTGGCCAGACGTTTTCTTAGCTGCAGGGATTTGGCGAGCCTTTTTGGCTTTGGTGCTTGACTCTAAGGGACGAGGAATTAAATGAGAGAGATATTCAGGTGATAAAGGAATTCCTTATGTGTAATTTCGGTGTCGGGTTATAGAAAGTACAGATATAATGAGTTTATGGGCGACTCTATTATTTCTAGGGCGGCACCTAAATGTGAGCTCTCGACTGAACTCAAAGTTGAATACTCAACTACGGGACTGTGGGGACAAAGGGATTCATCAGGCCTAGTGTTTTGCCACAGGGTGCGGCGGTTTTGTTTGTCGAAGAATAAATGGCACTCTGGGATGTGTATGATTCTCAGACGACTTAATGGGTAATGGTGCAGAAATTGTCTTTGAGTGGGAATGGGAATCACTTTTCAATGGTTGAAATGGCGAGTGTTTTCCAGAATGGGCTTTCTGCGATTGGGATGGCCTATCAACAGTTGAAAAGTGTTTGATATTCTAAAAGCATTGCTAGGGCTTGATATGAAGTCATTATGAGTTTTGTGACCATGTTTCAGGTTGACTAATGCATA
Source organism: Tetrastigma voinierianum (assembly GCA_016808115.1). Lineage (NCBI taxonomy): Eukaryota > Viridiplantae > Streptophyta > Magnoliopsida > Vitales > Vitaceae > Tetrastigma > Tetrastigma voinierianum. The sequence continues at coordinate 192,020 of JAEQBH010004540.1, forward strand.
GATCTCATTCATGGACAGTTGAGTTGTTCACTTATTTGGACCAATTTGGCAGTGTATTTACATGGATGACCATCTTGGTGTATTCTGGGATGCAGGAACTGTGGTACTTTGCATTTTGCCAAGAAGATAGTGTTCAGGACTGTGAAATAATTGTTTACCAAAGATCAGTGAGTGTGATTGCAGCTTAAGGAAGTGTCATTCTAAGAGCCTTGTTATGTTTGGCAGACATAAACAGGTTGACCTTGCTAGATTGTAGGCGATTGCAAGTTTAGGCTGCCTCGAGAATAATAGGGTGAGGAGTTTCTTGGGTTTGGATTGGGTGTGCCGATGGTTTTGTGAAGTTCTAGGTCACTTTGTTTTATACTAAGTTACTCAGAAAGGGGTGAGTTTGGATGACTAACAAATTCCAGTCGGGTTTTACACCCACCCCCCGGAAGGTGATGATGTAGAAAATCACGGTTTGAAGCCTAATGTTTAACTCCAACTAATCTACAATTTGAAACTAAATATGTATCGTGGTCTTTGGGGATTGGTTTTATGGGATAATATATTGAGTGGATGAAGTGAGTGGCATATGCTGCCTCAGCTGGATGAAGCGCATAAATGAATTATCCACATGATGGAGTTGTGGTAGTGTTCGCTTTAGAAAATATGTCAACTTGCTGCCCATATGGTGAAAAATGTAGAATGTTACAAATCATAAGGTCTTAAGTGCTCACATTCAGCAGAAAGGAATTTGAACTTGAGCGACGTTAATTAATTTATGGTTGTTTCACAGGCTTATGATTGCATAGTTGATTACCACCCGGGAAAACTAATGTGGTGGGCGCAGCTTAAGTGAAAACGTTTGTTTTGTGCAGAGCTCTTATATGTGATTTGCATATGGTGGAGCCTTGTTGATGTTGAATTATAACTTAGGTTGAAGTGGGAGATAGTTGTTGCTCTCAGAGAAAGATGATCATCTAGTTTACAATAGAGATCTGATTAATTAGAAATTGAGATGAGATACGATATTCTAGAAGTGGGTTTCATTAATAGCTGATTATGGCACCAAATATCGAATTGAAATGAGTTGAATTGCATGAAAACCACGTCTAGTATTCACCATCGTCACAGGGTGTGAGGATGTGGGGTTTGAGAAACGAGTCTTAATCTGATTGTGAGGATGAAAGGATATAAATGGGTGTCATAATCTAAATGTACAACATCAACAAGTAAAGCTAAACATCAATTATAGTTAGGTCTAATTGATCGCATTTCAAATTCTTACAATTGAAGTAGGATGTTCATTACCATGGTTTTATAATTACGGTTTCCCCTGCGAAGAGCGCGATTAAAGTTTGGTGTCGTCAAATAGACTGAAAGTGCTTTCATCTTCTAATTAAACGACTATTCAAATGATCAGTTCTGCGACTTATGTGAAACGAGTTCATGGGTGCGCCAGTTTCGCATCAAATAATTAATGACCGTGAATCTAGTTTGTTTCTAGTTTTGGAAAAATTAATTGTCAGTGAATTTTTGTTTGAATTTACATTACAGTCTTCATCCACAAACAGATGGTTCTGATTCAATCGTGAATTAAGTGTTAAAGACATTGTGGAGTTCATGTCTTGAAGATTGCACTGCGTAAAGATTACCGGACAATGAGTATATATAGCCAGATTTTATAACAGCAGTTATGATCAAGATTAATTGAGTATGACCTGACATGTGGTGGGAAATGTAGGCTTGAAGTATGTTGGATGAACACAGACAGAGCATAAAACAGTGGGACATAGTGAAAGAGATGAAAGGAAAAAAAGGTTGGGGTCATTAAAGTGAAGGTTGAAAATTTGCTGGTGGTGAACAAGTTGTATACATATCTGAAGAAAAGACATGGAGTCGGGGGTTAAAGGAGATGGTCTTCTTGAAGGTATTAAGTGGAAGGGTGCTGGGTTTGGAAAGAAGAAAATGAATCTAAGTTATGGGACACCTTGAATTTAGAGGGATTAGACCAATCGTTTATCAGACATTTTCCTACCAGTTGGCGAGCCACGTGTCCCATGTCTTGCAATTCTTTGGAGATCTGGATTACGTTGAATTACATCCCAGTCTGAGATATACAAGTGGATTCAAGAAGCTTCAGCTTTATGATGAAGACTAAAGGCAGTTAAACCCCATGAAGTGAAACAGTTAAGAACAAACAGTCCCTCACGATGAAATTGCTTTTGGCTGACCTACATGGGAAGCAGCTTAGAGACCATAATCGGAGCCCATTGACTGGCGGTGCATGTTCTTCAATTTAGGTGTAATTGTGATGACAAGTGCTTTATAAGGAATGAATTGTAACACCTAGTTAACACACTAATATGTTTTATAAATGTTTGAGGTATAATATGAATTGAATTTGTGTTTTTCAAAGTTTGTGGTTTAAAATTTAGTGAAGAATGATATGGCAGGAAATGATTAAAGTCAAGATAATGGTAATTTGTCCAGTTTAGGATCTTGGGGACATTGAGTTAAGGGTTATATGTTATTGTACAGGAATTTTGATAAAAGTTGATTTTCAAATTAGGAATAAAGATGGAGACTAAAGGCGAAGGAAAAACTTTTGGAGCCCATTGCATAGAGCAACACTTGTCTTCAAGAAGGAGAATCCATTTTGGCTAAGGAGGTTTTGACATCGTAGTGGTGTTTGAGCCTTAGTTTTTTTTGGTTTCACTCTCCATTTTCTTAAACTGTCCAGCATTTATGGAGGGGAAGGGAAGGAGAGGAGAAGAGCTAGGTTTCAAGCTTTCAGACGATCAGGTTAGGAAAAAAAAGAGTCATATTTACTTGTATTTGTATTTTTGTTGGTTTTGAGGGTTTGAGTTTGAGGTTGACTTTGATCTTACTGGTTTTGGGTTGGAGTTGTTTTAGAGTAGTGGAACAAAAAAGTATTATGCTAAAGACATGCTTAGGAATTTTAAGTCTTAAATTATACAAAGCCAGTGTTTCGTTTTGACCATAACGTGCCTGAACATAGTTTGGATGATTCTAGTTGGGATGAAACCACAAATTCAGAACTAATTTGCAGAAGGAGATGGAGTTAAATTATGTAATAAAAACCTTGAAGAATAGGTTTCTGGGTAAGATCTTGAGTTCAGTCTCTAAATGGAGTAACTCATGTTGTTTGGGATTGTTTAATTTGAGTTCATCTTGATCGAATGTTGTGAATCAAAATCCACAATGCAAGCTAGACCACCTACAGGTATCTTTCATGAAGAAAAGAGTGGTCCATATTATGTCTCTGTTGTTCTGAAATTTATCGTTTGGAACACAATAAACCTCTACTAGAAAATGATTCGGAAGCGGTCAGGATTATAAGCTTTCATTCATACTATCACTCTTAAAGTTCAAAATGATACAGATCACAGCTTGAGCCACTTTGAAGTCAGGAACATAGATGAACCTTTGTTGAAAGATGTTTTAAATAAAGCTCGTTCTTGGGTTAAAAATTTATGGATTCGGATGAGTGGGCATACTATGGGATCTTGTTAAACTTGAGCACACTTTTACGGACCGGTTTGGGTAACTTCCCATGAGCCCGAGTTAGATTCATTCTTTGTTGTTGGATTATTTGATCTGGATCTAAGTTTCGGGATCAATACATTACTATACTATGATGTACCTAGCCAGAACCTAATGATGTTTCTTATTTACACATTTAAGGTATCGTGGGGAAAATATGAAGGTCTATAAAAATTGATTAAAATTATAACATGTGAATATTAGATAATATAAAATGCTCGAGACACATATAGTGTTGGCCAACACCACCTGTAATCTGGAGTGGTGAATAAATGGGACTATTAATGTTGTTGACACTTATGTTAAGTTACTATTAGTACGATTCAAGATACTATTAACAATCTGTTAAATATTATCATGATACTCTGTTTTAAATAAATTATGCATTATTTGGACTTTGTTTGGAAGTACTTCTGATTTGTTTTTGTATTTGTATAGCTGGATTTGCCTATTATCATATTACTATTATTCGTTTCTTGGTTTTCTAAATGCGCCACACTGTGAGAATATGTATCTGAAATGTGTTTGCTTCCATGAAGGAGGCTTAGAAATTCTGGAGGAAATCACCTGAGCTGGATCTTTAAACTTTTTATTTGTTTTTTATATCATAATTTGAACATACCTCTAGGCACCATATGTTGCACAAGGATATTTAACATGTATCTCACACAGAAGATGAGGGCTCACTGTTATGTGAAATAGACATTGCATGCCTTCCATACTCGATGGGATATCATGTATTGATCTTGTGCATGTGTCATTTTGTTTTTACCTTCCCCCAAACTTTAAACACCAACATGAGTCTATCTGCTGTTTTAATAAGGTGTGGGTTCTTTGAGGGAATTAGTGAGGCATCTTACTTTAGCCCGAAAAAACCTGTTTTACAACGTGGGGTCACTCATATGCTGGGATCTTAATTTATTTTTTGTGACTTGATAAATATAATATTTTATTGTGAAGGCAAACTATAAATACCCAATGTTGGGACTCAAGCATATCACAACAATTGAGCATGTTTCTTCTGTTATAGTTAAGTGGAGTTTTAGGTTCATAGTTTTGCAATTCAGGAATTTTCCACTGAGTCTGGTTTTGGCTCAGAAGTGTAAAGTCGTTTATGAACTGTCATGATGATTCTCAAAACTGTTGCAGAGAGAAGGATGGTCAGGGATCTCATTCTACAGCGTGGCATTTCTCATCTAAGAAGCCAAATAGGAAGGGCTACCATCTAATTATGCACTTTCAGTAGTGAAGGTTATGACTGGACTTCAGTCAAATTTGGCCTTGACTCAAGAGATGTAGAACATGCACAAAGAATAGTAGAACTTTTAAGTGTTGTTTTGAGTAATATCGATTCTCAATTACCTGCGGTGTTGGAATTGTGAGAAGGGCCTCAAGGTTGTTGAGCAACCCATTGTATGGAAAATCCGAAGTGTTCAGAAAAGAAAATTTCGTTTTGATCAAATGAAGTTGATTCTCAAACTAATTTCACTTTAGCAATAATGAAGGAAATATGAAATATGTAGGAAAATTCTATAATACTTGAGAATGAAGGATCCTAACAACCACAAAGAAATTAGCAAACTACAGAGATGCTAGTTTTTTGGAAGGCCATTGAGTGGGTGGTTTAAATTATAATAAACAAACATGGGAAATAGATGACCTTCACACGAATCCTGACCAGTTTGTGTTAAATTAGATTATTTCGAATATCACTTTATTGTGCTGATTCAAACAACTTTGAGACTATGTTGTGATTCAAAGAGGTTTAAACTAGAAGGAGTTGTGTTGGATACGCCTATAGTGGTGACGAGAATAAGCTTTTGATTAGGAGTATTCATTTGCTTTGGCGTCAATTCACGTTAATTGTTCTTGTCAGCAGTGGATTGCAAATAACATTCTTGAATGGGGTTCTCATTGAGGTCCCATTCAGGAGCAAGATCAAGGTTTTGTGCAAGGGAATGAGAACAAAATATGGAAGCTGGTTTAGAAACAGCTCGACTTTATTCAAATTACGAGTCGCTATTCTTTCAAATGGAGTTTTGGTGTAGCAATGCAGAACAAATCTTCAGCATAAACTGAGACTATCGATTATAATTTATGAAGCCCATAACTAATACCGGATTCACATGTTGACCTTAGAGGTGATAACTGCTGAAAGGAATAATAGGCTGAAAGAAGGGTTTTTAATATGACTTTCGATTAAAAGATGTTGGAGGGTTGGTACTAAGCATCAAAAGCCGTGGGACCGAGGCCAGCTTTGGGCCACCGAATGAGACCAAAATGACCCGACCAGGGCGGACCAAGATCTAGCTAAAGCCCAATTTTGTGGATGAGCCGGGCTGGGGCACATTTTTTGTGCCAGGTGGATTTTAGGCCTATCAAAGCCAAGGTATGGCTTTTGCTAGCTTGTGCTTGGCAGCCACTGGACCCATTCTGGCTTGTTTTTTGATTTTAAATTATATGCTAGATTTTAAAAAAACAAACTTAAAAATACATCTTTACAAGAAGTTTATTTGTTAGATATGAATTTTACTTAAATGTATAGGAAGAGTTTGCATCTGCTCTGTAAATATTTTATCTAGGACTGTTTTCTTTTGTCTATCATTTATTACTTTTCAACAAAAAAAAAAAAACACAAATATATAAATTTTAATGATCTTTTAATCATTGTTGGTGAAAGTGATTAATGATAAGACTTCATAGTATAAGAACTGTGTGTGATGTTTTTAGTTTCTCACGTTTCAGCCAAAAAATATAATTTTGACTTATGAACTATAGATCTTTGATCTAACTTTGCACTTGACTACCAGTGACACCCATCAGGAGTTCTAGATTGGGTGACTTTAGTCAACTTGTGACACAATGGATGTCGGTGCCTCCACATCTACGCATATTGGGGACCCTCAGCTTTTGTATAATTTTCTTAAAATTCTAAGGTTTGTATTTGGCTCTTATACCACTTTTACATGTCGAAATATATTAAAATTAGATTAATTCTGTATATTTTGAAAGTAACTGTGTCGAGGCCCCGACACATTGCCTTACATTTGTTATAAGGCTCAGGAGGACGTCAGAGTCTTCTTATTATTCACCTGAAGGGGTTGACAGGGTGACAAACTTAGATTTGTTTGATGTCTCTCTACAAAAGGGTTATTCCACTTTAAAGTCTTTTACATGCGGGTGATCAAACACACCCACATTGATAAAGTGTGCACCTGGATATCACATATCGAAACCTTAAAATGCCATCATGCCCATATCTCGAGTCTCTTGGGCTTCATACACATGTGAGAACCCCATGCGTAGCAAAAAACCTTTATTATTATTACAATTTTTTGGATCACATCCAGCTGATCATTTATAAAGTCATTTTCCTTTCTTTTTCGAATCCAAAGGCTTTTGGATGCTCCCTTATAAAATCCTTTATTTCATAAAACAAAAGCTTTTTGTTTTATAAACCCATACCCACTAGTTTTATCCTCCAGTGCCACTTCATGTGATCAAGTGTCGTGTGTATATGCATTTGTGGGCCACGAATTTTTGGGGGTCTCACTTATAGAGCAGCCGGAATCGTTGATCGGCACTCTTTGGTCTTTCAGACGGGGTCATGTCTAACCCTGAGAGTTCCATGTTTTTCACACGAGGGGTCAATACATCCACTGCAAAACTTGACACACGGGTATTAATTCATGCTATGCAGCAGTGAGACTGTGGACTTTATCTTGTTCTGGAATCTACATTGACACAGACACGGTGTTGATTGTCAACCATGCAAACAGTGGATCTCCATTTAGACTTGGGTCAATGCGAGGTCAAAAAAAAAGAAGAAAAAAAAGAAAGAAAAAGAAGAAAAAAAGAAAAAGAAAGGAAGAAGAAGAAGAGAACGCTTTTTACAACCCCATTCACGGGATGGTGTGAATGACAACGACTATGCACTCACACCGTACCATGCGTGTTAGTACATGCATCGATGTTATGCGATGTTCTCGCGCATGTTACATGTATGATGCACCTTTACATGAACCATTCACATATCATGGATAATTATAATTGGTACATATAATTAGCATCCATTTATAACCCGTGTGTGCATCATACAACATATTAACATGTCGCTATTCACCTTGCATGTTATTCATACACAAGCGATAACACACAGCCGAGGTCGATCTTGGACCCATCGATATTTTGGGGCTACCTGCTGGCCCCTTCATAATCATGAACCAGTTTGGTTCCAATCATTCATACAACATCAAACAACCATAAAACCTAGAAACTTTAGTTTCCAATTCAAACCCCAACCCACCACAGTCTTGGACTGTGTGGAACCGGTCACAGAAATCCTATATCCTTCAATCCCAAGTTTTTTGAACTAAACCATATGGCCTCTCATGGCATCCATAGACAGCCGCCTGTACCCAATCTGATAGCCACCCAACATGCCTTGCATTGAATTCATGTCAAAACGAAGTATTTACATGTAGACACAATCGAGCAACCTTTGCACACCTTGATGAAAACGTCGGTTTCCAGCAAGGTTATGATCACCTACTGCCCTCAATAGGCACATGGCTGGAATCTTGACTCAATGGGATTTAAGCAGAGTCCCGAGAGCTGGCTTGGGGTTTGGGCGAAGAAGTTATGACCTCTAGAAGTTGGAGGTCATGTGTAGTCAAACCCGGCGGCGACCTGGTTGAGCTCACCACCTCCACGGGCACCACGCTGGCTGAAATCTTAGGCTCAATGGGATTTCCATAGAGTTCAACTAACACCCAATAGAGTTCGGACGAAGGGTTATGACCTTAGGAGTTACAGAGTCCTGCGTAGTCAAACCTTGATATATTGGCGACTTGGCCGAGGTGTGTTACAGCATCCAGGCTGAGCTGACCTGAATGAGCTCACCCACTGCCCTCCACAGGCACATGGATGGAATCTTGAGTAATGGGCTTTCCATGAGTCTAAGAACACCCCGAAACGAGGAGTTCGGATGTCGAGAGGAGGAGTTATGACCTTCGAGAGAGTTGGAGGTCTGCACCAGTCAAACCCAGTAGGGCGACTTGGCTGAGGTGTCCTGACCTATACGAGCTGAGATGACCTGGATGAGCTCACCCACTGCCCTCCACAGGCACATGGCTGGAATCTTTACTCAATGAGCTTTCCATAGAGTCCAAGAACACCCGAAACGGAGTTCGGACGAAGAAGTTATGATCTACCGAAGTTGGAGGTCATACGTAGTCAAACTATTGGCCGGCGACTTGGCCGAGGTGTCCGGCACTGTCCCTAACTTGGGGCGACCTCTGGCTGGCGGTACTAACTCAGGCCGACCTCAGCCCTGACGACCTCTAAACGTGAGCCCTGAAGCATGGGAGCTATGGCGACCTCCATTTAGGCTGACCAGGGTAAGGCGTAACAGTGCTGGAGATTAAATTGAGTGAAACCAAACGTCAAATTTGATGATGTGAGCTACGAGTTACTAGAAGGGACTTCTGCAAATTTAGAACTAACTGCACCCAAAACCGGTTAGGTCCGATTAATGTGTATTACCCCAGTGAGCTTCTCATGGTTCGAAATACAACGAGCATTCATGGGAAGTAGCAATGGCACTTGATATAGGGTAGAAAATAACCAAAGTAGGAGAAGACACCTGGGTTTTTCGAGAAACTCGTCTTAAAGTACTCATCAGAAGCCCTTAGAAAGTGGATGAAGACTCTTACACCCAGCAAAGCCAAGAATGGGTCAGATGGCGAAATTTGAAGATCTTGAACCTACTGCACTGCAAACTCTGCTCTTTTGATCTGGTTTGCTTTTCCCACCTCTCACTCTCCCGACCGGTTGGGGAGAGGATAGAAGTCGAGTGAGATGTGCTCTCACTTGCCACTTGCTCCGATTCTAAGTGAGCTCCTTGGATTCTGTATCGCCCATCATGCACGGCGGATTTACTCTAATAATGTGTTGCCATGTCTCTTTTGGGTCCGCCAGGCTATTTGTTTGACTAGCTCTCAGCCCGACACGTGTCTCATCTTGAGCCACTCAAATCTCTGTAAGTGTCTATTGTCTCGTTGCACCTCAGCGAAGTGATGGAAATATAGTTGGAGTAAGTGTAGATATTGATGGCTGAAGATTTGGCAGATTCTGATGAGGTGAGTGAGTTTAAAATGCAGATCAGAAAAATAAGAATTTTGGCCAAAATTATAATTTTCTTTTCTACCGAAAATTGAATTTTTAGGGTTTCCACGCTTTCAATCTTTTAATATATTTTTACTTATAACTTGGGTGATAATTATATCTTTTATAAATTACTCTTCCACAGCCACTAAAAGCAACTTTTAGGCGACTATACTTATAGGCACGAGTTAATACATCACGTCTGAAAATAAATAACAGGGTATTTAATTTATTTGCATCTTCCACCATGCCAAAATATCAAAATTTTTATTATTTTCTTCTGAATGAATTCTTTATCCATAATATATTTATCTATATAATTTACATTATTTGATTAATAGTTCTTTTTACATTTTTAAACATTTTAAAAACAGTTTATATATAATGCATTGAACTTGAATTCTAGAAGTTAACGGAACTAATATCATTACCATATTTTTAACATAATTATTAGAATTATGTAATAATGAAATTACTTAATTTTTAATTTCTTTGTTTTCTTTCATCGCCCAAAATAAACAACTTTCCAACCATTAAATCAAAAGTTCCAAAATTTAATCTAGGGTCCACAACTAAACCAATATAATAAATTAAAAGGTATTTCTTCCAAATATTTTATTTTTTATTTTTTTCCAATATTACCAAAAATTGTGTGTCATTAAAATTTCAAATCTAAATATTTTCAAATGATAAATATTAGTTATTTGCATAATGACTCGATGTAGAGTTAGGATAATTACACCACAAAATATTTGTTGAAACATAAAAAATTTTGGAATCATTAAAATATTTTGTTTTGCAGTCATAATCACTTGTACATTGGTTCTATATCACAATTAGTTAATTGAATTTCTTATAGTGTAAACGTTTTTATATTTTATAATATTTTTGTAAGGTTTATAAGTAGATTTCCATCTAGTTAATTATCAAATTTTATATTTTTCTTTTCATAATATTGACATTTTGCAACAATAAAAAATAATTCATGTTTTGCTAAGAACTATTAATACTTTGCTCATGATGCCTACAATTTTTGCTAATGTCACGAGTGGCTTGAACATCAAATCTTTTACAATCGAATTTAAAATATGTGTACAACCAAGCATTACGAAATAGTTATAATGCTTACTGTTGAAATCTTTAAGTCCTTCTAACTCTTTGCATTATTGACTAGATGGTATTTAATATTATTGCCTTAATATTTTATCATGAATCTTAAATCTGGATTCATCATTTATTAATGTTGTTATATTTTTACCACTATGAGAGGCGTTGTTTTTAAATGAAATTATTGTTTTATTTAATTTTCACTCACTTATCGATATAATGAAGCGATGTAATACACAAAAGGAGTATGAGTTAATGATGTCAAAATATCAAATGTTAAACAAACTTTTCCTTCAAATTAAAGGTTTTAAAATTTTCTCTTGTGTATGTCTAATCACTCTGTAATGCATTTTTTTTTAACGGTATTTCAAACCAACCTCTAAATCAAGGATTAAGATTTCTTTGCATTGTTCTTGAAAAATCATGAATTTCCATTATATTAAAGGTTGTTTAACATTTATTACCATATGATCAAACCATTTCTTTACAACCAAGTTGATTCATCATGAAAATACTTGTTCCCTTTGATCTTTTCCTAAATTGTATAATTTATAATATCACATTATTTTTATCTTTTACATTTTATTGATGTCTTTTAAATGACCTTTTACAATTTGATCATTTTCGAGGGTTTCTTTGCAAATTTTACATTTGCTTTTATCTCTTGTATTATTTTTTTTTTAACATTATTTCTATCCTATCAAAAAATTTCATTGCATTTGAGACTGAAATTTTGTTTTGATGATTTATGAATTTAGAAGAAGATGCATATCACTATCATGATAAAATTAGCAATAAAATAGTATACTAAAAATTATGAAAATAATAAATAAAAATTAAAAAATATAGAAATAAAATTAGGGTGAAGAATGTTACTTTCAGTTAGAAGAATTTGAAGGAAAATTCTTAAGAGGAAATTTTAGTCTTTGAATTTTGTGCTTGAGATTTATCATAATAATTATTATATAATATGTAGAGAAATTTGAAAAAAAATAAAGAAATTTGAGTGATGAATTTGAAGAGAGAATATGAGAAAAATGAGAAATTCGAGAGAATTAAATTGGGAGAGAAATTTGAGTTGAATTTGAGAAGATCATTTGCAAAGAATACAGTAATACATATTTATAGGCATTTTGAAGGGATTTTTTAAGGTTCAAACGGTCATATGACTGTTTGAAAGACACCTAACGGTCATGTGACCGTTGAATCTTTAAAAAAAAAATTAGAACATTCTGGTGCCATGCCATATATATATACTCTCTTATATATATCTGAGAAGAGAGAGAGAGAGAGAGAGAGAGAGAGAGAGAGAGAGAGAGAGAGAGAGGGGTAAGTTTACATCAAATTGTTGTAGTTAAGTTGGCTACCATGTCTCTGTAAAACTGGGAAAATTGTTTTCACAGAAAAAGGGGTAAGCAGTAATTTGATTGGCTGAAATTTTTTAGACTCCGGATGTGAAAGCAGTTTCAAGTTGGAGATTGTCTTTCAAAATCTAGTTTTCCACGTCAAGTTTGATCAAATGCAGAGTGGGGATTCCGTTTTTGAGAACTAGGTCAACCAGGTCTTTTGAGTAAAGCGACTTGTGAGAGGCGTGTGATGTGACCAGTCGCGTACGTGTACCCATGTGACACATGTTGCATGATTAGAGAGAGGGTGAAGATGAATGGCTTAGATTAAGCCATGTGTCAAAAGTAACTTAAAAGGGACATTGATGAAATTAATGGAAATGTTTAAATGAATAAAGACAAAAGGAAGGAATAGTTTCTTCTCCAAAGAAAAGAAGAAATCGTGCAGGTTGGGTTTTCAGGACTTGAAACTCTTACTCTGGAATTTTGCCTTTTGGACCGTTGGTTCTCGATGGAGCAAGCCGAAAGTCAGATCTGGCGGACATAGGTTGGTGGAGTTCGGCAGCTTTCAAAGTGAGGGTGCTAACCCCCTACTTTGTGTGTTATTAACTTTGGTTAAAAGCGTATGAATTGGTTAGGGATGATACGAGGCAGTTGCCGTATTTAGGTTCTTATTTGAACCAAGTGGAAAATCTATTGTGTGGCGAGTGAGCAGTGCGGGCAGGGTTTCAGCATTCATGATTTTGTTGTGTTGATTTTGTGTGGTTCGGGTAATTCAGTTGCTTGATTGGATTAGTAGCACATGTGGGACTAATTTTGGTGTTATTATTATGAATTTGGAATGACATGAGATTTGTGTGAATTTATTTATCTTTGATATATACATGTTTTATATATTAGTGGTTGTCCTAGGGTTAATATTACCGTCGTATCGTGGGGCACCTACAGAATATTAAGAGTGAGTGCATGGCATGAAAGAAAATAAAAAGGAAAAATGTTTGTGAAAGGAATTTCGACGGAAGATTTTCCGGAAAATTGTGTTGGGAGATTGTCCAACAATTCATGTCGGAGGGGCCCATGAATTGTTTCGAAAGGTTATCAAGCCAGTTAGCGCCAGGAGGGTTGTCAGATATATATTCTGAAACTCGATGAAGTAAGTTTTCAGAACAAAAAGCTTTTGTTTTGAAAGCGTAATTTTACTCGCATTTGACTTAGGCGTGTGTGGGGAATTAGTGAGGACGAGAAATGAGATTTGACATGTAGACATTGAATTAGGATCGTGTATTTCTTGAGTGTGATTGGTTGCCATGACATTTGCTTAGGTGGGAGGTAATGTGAGAGTCATTCTTGGGCGTGCTGGCTTGTCAGGGACCATTATTTGGTCTGAGGGGTATCTACGGGAGGATGGCGCTCACTACGAGGCCGCGTTTGAAAGCAGTGGATTGCGTGGCTTTGGCATTTCATTTTATAATATAATACATTCGCAAACTTTTGGTGCGATATATGTTTTGGTTAAAGTAGTATAATAGCTGCTGACCAGACCTATAAGTTGATATATTTTGATGGTGTGATGTTTGAGCCTGATGACTGTTTTTACTCATTTTAATTAATATATATGGAGAATTTGGTGTGAATCTTTGTAAAATATTAGGAAATATTCTTATGTATGATTGTTTCATGTTGTATTGCCACGTGGGTGGGCTCACTGTCTTCAAAGGAGACTCTACCGTTTTGTGAATAGTGTCGGTTCACGACATCCACGAGTCTTCATGGCGGTTGACCGGGTTCATCGGAGGCTGGACCCAGGAATGAGGAGTCTGACTGGTATCGAACGCCAGGCATCACGAATACCTAGGGCTTTGCGAGGGACTTGGGCTTGGGCCATGTGAGTCAGTGGGGGTGAGGCCCACCTGACGGTGGCAGGCTCGATGTTAAGTTCCTGATTTTGTGTTGCCCCATCCCTTTTACCCCTAGGCGGTTTACGGGGACTGAGATTAAGGCTCTTTGCATGTGGTATTTTATCGCATGAATGATTTGTTGCATGGCACATGAGTTGTTCGTTGTATGAATTGTGTGATTGTTGGCCAGATGTTCGCTAATGATGTTGTGCTTGAGTGGAATGGCATGGAAAAAAGACCCCGGATTAGAAGGATTTTTGGGGTTTTATAGTGTGTAAAACAAGAAAAATATTTAAAAATAAATATTTTTAGTTCCCATTGGAAAATGGAGAAAAGAAAATATCATTTTTTTTGGATTGTGGTCTTTTGGCCAGACTCATAAGAAAAGCAAGTGAAAAAAAAATATATTTTGTGAAGGGCGGGGTTGGAATGGAGCTCTTTTAGTTTTTCAAACTTTGATCACGTACGTGGATTGCATATAAGCGGCACTGGCACCAACGCGCCTTGCCCGAGGAGCCCCGCAGTATCTGAGCACCGGAAACCACGCGCCCTTTGACGCTGCGGCGGCGGCTCCTTCTGATCTGGCGAAGGCGCCTGACCGGCGGCGGCCCGTGCTCGCGCCCAGGTGTATTGCGAAACGAGCGACATAGCGTCTGGCGCCTCCGACGCATGGCCGACGGTAGCCTTGACTATCTGGCCCCCATGATACGATCCCGGGAGAGATGCGACCTTGGCGGGAGGGGCTGGAAGCATGGGTGCGGCATGGAGTCATCTGACCGCCACGCGACATAACGGCTGCTGACGACGGCCGGGAAGATCAGCTGTGACAAAGCCCGTCTGCATAACCGACTCTGGCTCCCCAGTGCGCCGCGATACAACCCACAGGGCATACGATACGGCCGGCTAGCGGCGGCCTAGGCCATGGGTGTGTTTGCACATGCACTTGTTTGAATTTTGACTCGGACATTGTTACACGAGTCATTTTGAACCTTTATTCATGAACAACATTCGTGAAACAGCATTCACGGGTTTTCAAAATAAATAAACATAAATAAAATAAAAATAAATATTTTTTAAAGAAATAAAATAATTTTTGTTGCTTATGATTTAATATATGAACTTATTGTCTTGCATTACCTATGAATGCATGGACATTGCGTATGAAATGTTTCCTAGTATGTAAATGGTGTCTCGAGGCTATGTTTACCTTGAGATGTGCATTGAATATTGGCTTGCCATTTGACATGTAGATGGCGGCTGAAGTAGGGAGAGGGCACGTGGGGTCGTCCACGAGAGGATGCGGTCGGGCACTACGTGTTGACCCGGCGGAGGGCTGTTGGGGGCTGTAGGGATTACGTTGTTGCTATTACCTGGTAGTGCGTGGGTAGCGAGGAGGTCAGAGTAACCTCCGGAGGTTCAAAGACGAATCACTTTCAGATATTCACATGGGAGGAGATTTGATGGTTGTAGACCATTGGTTCATGCGGTCGAGAGAAGATGTTGGAGGTATGGAAGTTACCAGAACGCGATGAAGGATCGGACTAGGCTGCGTTCAATTTGGGGGCAGAGGTAGTATATGGTGGAAATGGGCGAGACCTACAGAGATCCCAGAAGTGACTTGGGGCGAGTTCCATGATATTTTCATGGGCCGTGTTTTTCGGGATCTTGCTCTGGGTATGCGAAGGCGCTGGGGTTCTGCGACTAAGTGCAGGGACTATGTTGGGTGATAGAGTATGTGGTTGGATTCCGTTGGCAGTTTCTTGATGACTATGTGGCCACAGACATGGTTAAGGTTAGGAAATTCGAGAATGGGCTGAAGTTGTCCATTCGGGCGGGATGGGTTCAGCCTGGGGACATGGATTCCGTGGTTGGGGCGACCGACCATGAGAGGGATCGGGGAAGCTTGGGCTTTCTGGGATGCGGGTGTTAGTAGCAGAGGAAGAGAGTCGGTCTTCTTCGGAGTTCGGGAAGAAGCCCGGGCGTTGGTTCACGAGGGTTCCCGGAACGCGACCATCCCGGTCGGGGGCCAGTTAGAGTTGCTAATCGGTACGGGCGAGATGGTGTGCTACCATTGTCAGCGGCCGGTTGGGGATTGCCCACAGGGACCCGGGAGTCCGGGGTGTTGGGGCGGCACGGTCCCGGTCGGCGGTGGGGCGAGAGGATCTGATATGTGCCGCGGCCCGATATAGGCGAAGGGGCCCGATGTTAGTTTGAGGGGCGCGGGGGCGCTCCATTGCGGCAGAGCCGAGAGGGCGGAAGGCCCATGGCGAGGCGCGAGAGGATGGAGCCCGAGGCGGGGACACCCGGGGATACCACCCAGGCGGGTCGACGGATCGGCCGATTTATACGAGTGCGTTTGCTATCTCACTTTATGGGCGGAGGTGTTTGATTCTGGTGCTTCACATTCATTCATTCTTTGCGTCGGTTGTGATAGAGTTGTGCTTAGAGGTTGAGGCCTGGGAGGAGCCCTTGTATGTGAGTTCTCCCCTAGGGGTTAGGGCGAGGATAGGGATGATATGTCGTGGTTGCGAGTTAGAGATCTTAGGGATTCTACTCACAGTGGACCTGAGGATCATGGACATGTTAGAGTTCGACGTCATCCTTGGGATGGATTGGCTAATGGCATACAGAGTCATCATCGATTATGAGCGTAGGAGGGTTGCTCGCACACACCGGGGCGGTCGTGTTGTGTATTTCGGGAATGAAGCATGATATTTTGCCCATCACAGGTGTATGCGAGTCTAGGTGTCAGGGACGGTTAGCGGGTTGGCTAGGAAGCCTGAGGGCGAGTGAGACTCGACCGTCCCCTCGAGTAGTGCGGAGAATACGGATGTTTTTCGGGGATGAGCTACGAGGGTTGCTCCGCGAGGAGGTTGTAGACTTCGGGTATCAAGTTACAGCGTTGCCCGCCCGTCTATGATTCCGCTGGGTTAACACCGGTTGAGTTGCGGGGAGCTAGAGTCAGTCTGAAACTCTTGGACAAGGGGTTCGTTAGGCGAAACGCACTTCACCATGGGGTGCTCACGGTCCCATTTGCGAAGAGAAGGACAAGACCCTTCGGTATTGCATTGACTAAAGACGGTTGAACGGGGTTCACGATCGAGAATCGGTACCCATTGCGTGATGACTTGTTGATCGGTTGAGAGGGCGAGTTTACTCGAGATAGACCTTCGCATTGGTTACCATGGTGAGGTTAGGAAGCGGATATCCCCAAGACGGCGTTCGGGACACGTTATGGGCACTTTGAGTTTACGGTGATGCCCTTTGGATTGACGAATGTGCCAGCGGCATTCATGGACCTCATGTAAGGTATTCCGACCACTATTTGGATCGGGTTTATTCGTAGTCGCACCGGTTGTTGTTTAGTGTCAGATCAGTGGGGCATGAGTATCATTAAAGGATTGTATTACAGTTGTTGAGAGACCATCGACTATACGCGAGTTCGATGGTGCGAGTTTTGAAACTGCGAGGAATTCGGATTTTTGGGACACGTGGTGTCGATCGGGCGTGTCGGTGGACCCAGAGAAGGCGAGGCGTGATGAGTTAGGGAGAGGCGTCAGTCTTTGAGATATCATGGTTTTCTGGGATTGGTACGGGTACTACGGGGCCTATTGGATTCTCGGGTGTGCTTTTATGGCGAGATTGACCGGAAGGAGTCGAATTTGATTGGGATATTGTGTCACGGAGCGTCCCCAGGAGTTGAAGAGGGAAGCACTACGACATGTCGCATTAGTCCGGACGAGGGACCCGGGGTACCGGTGTATTGTGATCCCACCGAGGGCGGACTAGGATGTGTTTTTGATCTCACGGTCAGGGAGGTAGTAGCTTATGGTTCTCGTCGGTTGAAAAATCATGAGGAGAATTACACTTTGACAGCAGGTTGACCGTACTCTCTTCGCCTTGAAGATTTGGCGCTACTACTTATATGGTGAGCAATTCGAGGTGTACTTAGACTATAAAAGTCTGAAGTATATTTTCAAGCAGCGGGACCTCAATATGAGGCAACCTTGAGATGGATGGGTTCTGGGGGTTAGCTGACTTCTGGCTTTGCGTTACCACCACTGGTAGAGACGGAAATGTAGTGAAGCTGATACACTCAGTCGGAAGTCACGGGGAGCATTTCTTGAGTATAGCTTCCGGAAGGAGTGCGAGATGCTCGAAGGCTAATGGGACGGTTGGGCTCTGATCTGCGAGCAGGATCGAGGGTGCGTTGGGAGGTTGGTAGCTGCGGAGTCTTTGTTGAGTGGGGTGACGGTGAGTCGGGGGGCGGGACACGAAGATAGTGTCCCGGGGTGTGCAGAGTCTGTTCAGTCCCTGGTGAGGGTGGGCAAGTCGCGCGAGATGTTGAAGTCTTCCCGCGGGTATAAGGACGGGTAATGGTTGATTAATGGAGTTGAGAGAAGAGATTCTTAAGGGTTTCCTTTGCTCTGATTTGCGTGCATCCAGGGTGGCCGCAATGTACGAGGATCTTCGTCGTCGGTAATGCTGGGCGGAATGAAGAGACACGTAAGGGACACGATCGACGATGTCTGAGTGTTAAGCGGGTTAAAGGTGAGCCTGAAACCCACGTGAGCTACTTGACCATTGGAGGGTGGGTGAGTGGAAATGGGAGCCGTCACGATGGATTTTGTGACCCACTTGCCACGGACACTCGGGGACACTGATCGGGTATGGGTGATGTATGGACGAGCTCACCCAGTGACAGAAATATTTTCTAGCGGGTGTGGATGACCTTCACATTGGAGAGAATCTGGCGATTGTATATTCGAGTAAGTGGGCGCTACATGGAGTACTAGTATCCATGACTATCGGATAGAGACAGAAGGTTTCTGATGCACTTTTGGAAGAGCTTCAAAGGATATGGAGCCTGTGGCCCGACCGTAGTACAGCTTTCCGCCTGTGAAACGGATGGTCGGTCGAGGAAGGACTATACGGGTGTTAGAGGACATCTTTGCGAGCATCGTCTGTGTATCATAAGGGTAGGCTGGGAAAATTTACCACTTAGTAAATTCGCCTACAACAACGGTTATCAAATTGAGTATCACGGATGGCACCATATGAGGCATTGTATGGAAGGCCATGCGGGATAAATGGAAGTATGTTGGATGGGTGGGAGGCTCCATCAACTGGTCTGATCGAGTTAGAGACACTGCGAGAGGTGGGCTTGACAACGTCTTCTCATGGCTCGGAGTGAGCGGAGAAGAGCTATCATAGGTAACGGGCGCGTGGGCTCGCCGTGAGTTCGAGGGGTTGGAGATCCGTCTTCTTGAAGGTGATGCACAGAGAGGTGTGGTCGGGTTCGTGACGAGGAAAGCTATCGCCCAGGGTTTATTGGGCCCTTCGAGATGCTCGAGGGAGGGGTAGGCATTGAAGCTTCTTGGTTGGTTTGCAGCCCGGCATGTCGGGTGTGTGAGGTATTTCCAGTCTCTCATGCTCAGGAGGTATACTCGGGGATCGACTCATGTAGTGGATTAGGAGAGATTGAGGTTGACACGGATGGGACCTTTCGGGAGACGGGTGTGCGTATGGATGGCGGGATCGGGTTTTGCAGAAAGCGAGGCCCGGGTGAGGCTAGTGAGGGGTGCTATGGCGGCAGGTGGAGTAGAAGAGGTCAGCGTGGGAGCATGACACGATGAGGGCCGCTTTATCCACTTCTTGTTTAGGGATGAAGGTAAGTGGTTGTGGTTTTGACCACTTAAATGACTAGTTTACATGCATGGTATAGTGCACGTTGCATATACGTGTGATTCATTGTGATTATGCAATTTCGGAATGAGAAATTCTTTTTAAGAGGAGAATGTAAACGGAAAATTCAAAATTTACGAAAAAAGGGTAAAGCAATTTCGGTCAAAACCCAGAAATTTTTCTAAATCTCGGATAAAGCAGTTTTCAGTTGGAATCATCTGCGCGAATCTGCCTTACGTCGAATTTCGAGGCGGTCGAGATTTTCACGTTTTTTCGAGGCCTTAGAGTGTCGGGTGCGGTAAAGCATTTTTGTGAAAGGAGGCATTGTGATGTGACCAAGTGGCTCTTACATGTACTCATGTGACACGTGTTTCTTGATTAGAGAGAGGATGGAAATGAATGGCTTGGATTAAGCCATGTGTCAAAAGTCACTTAAAAAGGGACATAGATGGAATTAATGGAAATGTTTAAATGAATAAATACAAAAAGGAAGGGAATAGTTTTCTTACTCGAAAAGAAGAAGTGCAGGAGGTTGGGTTTTCAGATTTAGAGAGAGCTACTTATACAGATTTTTCACCGTTCGGACCGTCGGTTCTTGACGAGAGAAGCGAGTAAAGTCGATACATGCGGCGAGAGTACAGGAGTGGGCTTGATTTAGTGGAGTTCCAGACAACTCAAAGAGGTAGGGTCTTCTACTTGTGTTTTTTGGCTAAACTATGTGAATTTTTAAGTATTACGGGGCTTGATTTGGCCCAGTAATTTCGGTCTGAAACATTTTGAGCCCAGAGTGGAGAAAATCCTTGTGTGGCGAGTGAATAGTGGGCTGAGGTTTCTTATTCACGTGATTTTGTTGTGTGATTTTGTGTGGTTCGGGTGATTCAAAGTGAATTGCTTAATTGGTTAATTAGCCCATGTGAGCTGATTTTGGTGTTATTGTTGTAATTTGAATGACACAAATTGTGTGAATTTATTTATGTTAGTATACATGTTTGCCTATTAGCATGAGTTTGGAATTGAAAAGCAATAAATTCGCGTATCTTATTTAGACCACCAGAATATTAAGGTGAGTGTGACAATGAAAGAAAATAAAAGGAATTTGTGAAAGGAATTTCGACGAGTACCCGGGAGTGTATTTGGAGATTGTCGACAATTCACGTCGAAGGGCCATGTGAATTATTTGGAGGGGTTATCAATGTGGTCGTCGCCTCGGAGGGTTGTCTAATATATTTCTAGAAACTCGATAGTAAGTTTCGAGAACAAAAGAAAGCTTTTGTTTTGAAAACTATAATTTTACTACGCAGTGGCTTAGGCATGTGTGAGGTCGATGAGGACTCGAGAAATGGGATTAGGCCAGACATTGGTAGGATCATGAATTTGCTTGAGTGTGATTGGTTGTCATGACATGTGTGCTTAGGTGATCGCCATTCGTAGTGTTACTGCGGGTATTGCTTTCATCTACAGTCGAGAGATCACTATTTGGTCTGAGAGAGTGTACGAGGAGACGGCCTTCGCTAGAGGCCGCATTTAGAAGCAGCAGTTGTGGCTTTGACATTTCATTTTGTATAACATGTGATAAAACTTTAAATTTTGATATATGTTTTGGTTAAAGTATTGTAATTACTCTTGAACGCTATTGGTATATAGTTGATGTATTTTTGATGAGTATTGATGTTTGGAGCCGAGGAAGTGGCTGGCATTTTACTCATTTAATTGTATATATAATTTGGTGTGGTCTTTGTAAAATATTGGGATAGGTTGCCATGTGATTGGGACAGAGTTGTATTGTTATTTTGGGTGGAACTCATTAGTACAAAGAAGGAGGCTACCTGCCCCGGAATTTTCATGAATGGTGTCAAGTTCTGGCGTGCTTGTGTCCAGCGGGTTGGCCCGGATTTGTCGTGGACCCCGATGGGGCGTCCACGAGTCTACTTTATGTAAGGAGGAATTCGAGGTTTGAATCACTTTCTTTAACAATTTGTTGTTTTGAAAGGATTAAATGACGTGTGGCCAAGCCAGATCAAACTGTAGTTAATTTGGGCCTTGAGCTAAAAAAATTAAAGCCTAGCTGCTGTTGGACGTTGACTAGTCAATGGGCTTTTAAGCTTAGGATTCTAGAAATTTAGACTCTGGTTTCTCCATT
Source organism: Tetrastigma voinierianum (assembly GCA_016808115.1). Classification (NCBI taxonomy): domain Eukaryota; kingdom Viridiplantae; phylum Streptophyta; class Magnoliopsida; order Vitales; family Vitaceae; genus Tetrastigma; species Tetrastigma voinierianum. The sequence continues at coordinate 213,910 of JAEQBH010004540.1, forward strand.
CCACAGGTAGGGTGGCCGAAGCCGTTAACCAGATGTAGTTGATACCATCTTAGGTATCAAAGTAAAAAGAAATAATACTTGAGGGTTATGCTTTAAACAATTACTATATTGAAAAGTAATGAAAGCAGGTGATTCAAGGTAGAATCATCTAATGCATTTGTGAATCGGGTGCAAACTTGGTGGGTTCTTTTTCACTAAACATCTTGAAGATATTTAGTAAAGACAACATCTAGAGGATGTGACTAAAACTCCTTAAAATAAACTTCACTAACAATGATGACCCATTTTTAATTCTAGGAAAGCGAGGGTAGTCAAGTTCAAGAAATTAACCAATATTGTCATTAACCCCCAAGAGAGCGCTGACATGATTAAGTCGTAAGCTTCATCTTTGATGAATAATGTTGGATTGTTATTCGTTGGAGGGTTAAACTTAAAGTTTAATAATTCCATTTATATGTGTGACAACCAAGCATCTTAAAGGTAATAAGGATGTTTGAAATATTTCACCTATATATATGAACTTAGGGGTGGTGCGCTTTCTTATGAGAGTTAGGGTTTCTCTCACGAAAGTTCATAAATAGATTGAGCACATGACCATAAAAGTGCTAAGCAAGAAAAAAATTTAGACACTCGTGTGGTTAGTGGAAATGTGTGTGTTGTTATCGGTTTCGTTACAAAGGAATAAGCGGATTCGATACTACAGTAACTTGGAATTTCAACGAAGCTTGTGACTTGTTACTAAGTAAGGAAATTCAATCGAAGATATTTATTTGTGGCTCACACTTGGATTGTGGTTACAAAGGTTGTTTTTAACCAAGTGGGGGATTGTTATATAGTTTCATATATTGTTGGTTAAAATAAGTATAAGAAGAGTTATACTTTTTTATGATATTACAAGTGTAAAAAGAGTTACACTTGTGTTGATATTTTAAATATAGGAAGAGTGCACTTTAAATTATATATTGTATTAAGAGTTCACATTCAATGATGAATAGTTTATGTATTTTCTAGATAATCATGTTTAATGTGTGTGATAACATATGAATAAAGATTTGAATTATTACTAGGGGTGGGAGTGTTGAGTCATGGGGGAAGGCGTACTCTCTCAGGGAGTGTAGAGCATGGCTGTGAATGACCGATGTTTCTGGGACAGTCCTATGCCCGATGAGCATCGGTGCGGACGGAGAAGGCTCGGGAGGGCTGCGGTCTTCAAGGGTGACATTGGTGAAGTAATGCCTTGCACGGGGGCGTCTGAATTTTAAAGCGGGGAGGGTTTGTTACGGACTTTGACTCGGGGTCGGAGACGGAGACAGGGAGTGCCGCAAAGTCTTATGTTGGTAGCCTTTTCACGTGCTGTATGAATTGAAGAAGATATCGCCGATCTGCGGGCGTCGTGTCGGGGGGAGTTGGAGCGTGGTGCGCGTGCGAGTGTCGAGAGGCAGCTTGGGAGTCGAGGGCATGCCTGCACGGGAGGAGCCCGCAATGCGGAGAGGCGGGGAGCTTGTCGCTAGTTGAGGGACTTGACAATGAAGAAGGAGGGTGTTGGCCTACCACACTGGCCCGGTCGAAAGGCCCGGGTAGCTTTCTGATGAGCCTGGCGGGTGAGACAGTCGACATGGGTATGAATATGGAGTGTTTGGGTCCCTCGACGGAAGGTGTAGAGAGCTGCTATGCGCCGCAGCGGACCATCCGTTGTGAAAAGTTAGACTGTGACATCATTTTATAACATTAGGGATTAATATATGTTTTAATGTGTGAATTAAACATTTCTATTTATCTTGATGAATGTTACAATCTCAAAAGGCTAAGGAAGATGAGAGCCACAATCATCTAACCATTTTTATTCAGCAGAGAGAAGAAAGCAGTCTGTTTATATAAGAGTAACTTTTCTTCTTTGAAATTTTATGCAAAAAGTAAAAGACTCTAGATCAAATCTTAGGAATATTTCCATCTTACTTCCCTAAGATTTTTTGAGAAGTAGAAATAAAGTCTTTAGATAAAGTTTCAAGAACTTGTTTGAGTCTTCTTCTTCTTCTTATTTTTTTTTTCCAAGAGATTGTGAGTGCTTTTATAATTTCAAGAGCTTATTATATAAAGTGATATTAGAGTCTTCTCCATTGTATCGATCTTTATTTAAACGATTGTGACGTTTATTTGTATGTGAGATTCAGACCGGATAAAGAACGTATTTGATCAAGCATGTCAATAAATATGGCCTCTAAGAATTTTGTAGTCAAAATTAATCACTATTTTCAAAATTAGAGTTATAAGTATTATAGTCACAATAATATTATCAAATTTGTAACACTTTGGTGATTTGTATGTTATTAACGTGTGTTGATTTATCTATACGTTTTTATGAATTTGTATATATGTTTATCAATTATGTTGTTAGTTTGAATTAATAAAAGTATTTCTTTTTAAAAATTAATAAAATATAAAATATAAAAGATTTAAAGAATCAAAATCCTCAGACAAATATTGCAAGTGTAATATTAAAGATCCACCCATTGGGACCCAAACACGTTAAAATCAATGAGGTACTTAAACTAAAACTATCGGAATCTAGGCAACCTACTCATAAGTTCGCCAACTCTAAAACTTACTTAGTGTCCAGATTTCAACCTTTTGTGCATTTTGAATTATTATATTTTATATTTTGAAAAACCATTTTTTGAAAATATAATAAGCCAAAATATATTATACATAGGTATCCTCTTTTAATGGAGGAGAAAGTTGTCTAGTGTTTATAAGAAGTCGGCGAATCAAGCCGCCCATATACTAGCTAAGGAGGCAGGTTCTGTGTCTATCCAAAAGGAGTGACTTGATACAACTTTATTTTTTTCCTTCATCTGTTCATGCTTTCTTTGATATGGAAGCAAGCAAACAATGGTTAATTCAGAAGGAAGGAAAAGAAAGAAAAAACTCTATCTATAAGACAAAGGAATAAATGGACAAATGAGAACTTTTATATTGACAGGAAATTTCTTCTGTAGTTAAATAATGCAACTGAAATGTTCTTATCTTACATTAAAACTACTTTTTTAAATGAAGCCTATTTCACTCGAATGAAAACAAAATTTGTTTAAATCTAATAAGGTCCATCTAGTTTACCTTTTAAAATATATTTTATTATAATTTATTGATTTAGATTTGTTTATTTGTTTAATAAATGTTTTAGATAAGTTGAGTTTTTTAAGTATGTGTAATTTAAAAGCATGGCATATGTTTAAGCTTTGTTATATTTGCATGTAACTTTTTAAATATCACAACAAATAATATTTGGAAAGAAATATTAATAAGTAAATGAGGTCAATGTCATTCGACAAAGAATTAAAGGGATAGTAAGGTTTTGTCAAAAAAAAAAAGGGAGGAATGGTAAGATGGTTGTATAGTTCCCAAAATAAATGAGCAGTTAGTATAAAATATTATATATAATTACTAGAATTTCACTATACAATCAAAATCCCTTATAATTTATCGCCTTATATAATCTTATTATATTCTCACCATTTTTAATAAATCAAGCTCATCTTAAAAATATATATATTACTCCACATTTTTTGTTATTATGTGTTTCCTATTAAAAAGATAAGACTCATTGCGTATTTTGAAAAACCATTTTTAGAAAACGGTTTACAGTCTACACTTATTTGTTAGATATGTTACAAGGATTATAGAGAGAAATGCAATTTTGAGAAAAATGATTTGCAAGAACAAAACGACCAGTGTCTAAAATGGCGAGTCTCGTGGCGTCACGATCTCCTTAAAAGCAGTTAAGTCGTCTCCGCAGTTGCTCGGAGGAAATTAAGCCGACTTTTGTTCCCAGGGATACGCGAGGCTAGCGAGTACCTTAACACCTAGACCTTTGCTTTCCAGAGCGAACTGAAACTACGCCAGAGACTATCGCAACACCACACTTTTTGATAAACTCAAGGCAAAAAAAAAAACTCTTACGAGGATAAGGAGTCTCACCTTTATAGGCTATAGGTGAGACCCTTAGCGATCGAGGGAAACCAACGTTCTGGCAAGACATACAAATTGCCCTTTGGACTCTCGAGGTAAATGTGATGAATGTCATTTCTTCCAACAATTACCCTTTGGACTCCTCAGATAAATGACGTGAGATGTCATTTATTTCAAACAATTCTTTGAATGACATTCACTTGACCAAAGATCCCAAAGGCGGGTGATAGATTCATGAGAAGAAGCACATAGGAGAGGGTGGAGTGTTATCCTTTGAACCTTCCCTTATATAAATATTGTTTTATACACTAAGCTAAGCTGCAGTGACATGATGTCCTTGAACCATTACGTCATTGGTGAAGCGATGACATATTCCACAGAGATCTTCACAACATATTTAAGTTCTCATTTTATGACCATTTGGCTTGTGGACATGCGCTACAGTTCTGCTGAGTTTAATAGGAATTGTGCCTATTCAATTCCCTGCGGGCGGCCCCACTTCAACTATACGTAGGTGATCTCTCGTAAATTAAGAGTAGCTCATGTTACTCTTCGCCAATGCTTAGAGATCATTAAAAGCATGAGAAGCTTAACCTTCTTATGAGCATCAGCGTTCATCCTTAGGAATGGACACGATAATATCCCCACGATGATTGTATCAAGAGTCTTTACGATTTGGTTGTCCCTTTGAACTAGATCTTGGGATTTCCGATGAATAGGTTGGATATCCGTGCATGACTTATTCTTTTACGAGATTTAGTCATTCCATGATGACTTTTCAACCAACTCTACATTTAACCCTTTGGTTAGCGGATCCGCAATGCTATCCCTTAGATTTTACATAATATAGAGATAGCCACAGGTTGAGTTGTTGTTTGTGGTATTGTGTCTCTGACGGATATCTGTATACATGTCTTATTTTATTAACTCTACCAATAGCAGTTAATTTGTCACAATGTATGCATATTAGAGGCATAGCTATGGCCACCTTGGAATGTCCTCTAGGAAGTGGCGTGTATTCTGCCTCTTTCATGTTTATGCAGTTTTATAAACTCAGTTTGATGTGGATACGCGATCTTAGTCTGTTTTTGAGGATTTATGATCTTATTTGCACCTCCCGATTAAAGACACTTAACCACTATGGGATTTTGAGTCTTTAACATTAGATGTCAATTAGCATCCTTGTAACCTTGAGTACAGCGGATATCTTGTGTAGTGCAGCCCATAGTCCATGAGTGAATCGTAAAGTATTTTAATACTCTCATTCTTCACTTGCGATACTTGCTCTAGGATTGCTTTCGTGTACCTACTCGGTTTATTAGCGCATAGGCTATCTGTGCATTTGAAACGTCTTACAAACTTCATTAAGTACATTAGACTCCACATCACCTAGAGTATTCTACTTGAGCAACACTCTCCTTTATTCTTGGAAATGTGGGGAGTTACATCCTACTAGGTGTTAATTTATACGGATTGCCATCCTTATCAAACTGCAGAATATTGTCGGCGTAAATCTTGATGACTTATACACGAGTCCATCGTGTTCTTTTGATTTTATTTGAAAATAACTCAGCCAAGTCCCATAATAACTTTCATGTCAAATCTTGAATTCAACATGTTCTTGTTGAATTATAATCATCGCATGTAAACCACTCTGGAAATGATGACATGTCATCTACGTCTAGGCATATACAATGACATGACCATGTTCATCATCTTTGACATGGGCACTTGTGTCACATTCATTGCTTTTGAATCCATGTGACAACATAACATTGTCAAATTTCTCATGCCATTGTTTTGGTGCTTGTTTTAATCCATACAGGATTTCGCAATCTCTGAGACTTTCTACATTTCTTGTCCGGAGCGAAAACCCCTCGAGGTTGCTCCATGTAGATTTCTTTAATTCAAATCTCCATTGAAGGCGAGTCTTGACATCCATTTGATGTACCTCGAGATCTTTTAGTGCAGCAATTGCAAGCTTTCTGCCATGTATGGAGTTTAATTCTGTCACGGAGAAGTCGTGCCGAAATAATTCGGATCCTCGGTTTGCATGCCTTTGATCTGAGTCTTGCCTTGCGCATTTAATACATTGATCCCAGTCTACTTTCAGTTTCCTCTTAAAAATCCACTTGGAACTTGGGGTTTACAACTAGATGGAGATACTAATTCAGAAACATAGATTCATCTTTGATATGGAGATCAATTTTGCTTTTGTGCCTATACATGAGACTCTCCATAGGTTTCTTGCCCTCTTTTATAGGTTTAAAGTTCATAGAGCATGTATGTCAAAGAAAATCTGGACCAAATGATTTTTCTGTCCTTGCCTAGCACTTTGGGTTCTACCCCTCTCCGTAGTATCTTCATCGACTATTTTCATGAATAGTCTCAACACTCAGTTTTGATGAACTAAGGCTTTTCATGGGATTAGTATGGAAACACATCACTCAAAGAATGATGCATTCCTCAGTTACATTATCGTGTTACGGTGAATGTCAGGGATATTAGACTCATAAACAAAGAAATCGATAGCGACAGCATTATGTGCATAACCAATGAAGATGCAATTAATAGTTTTAGGTCCTATTCTCACCTTTTGGGTGGAGGGCTCCACTTGGCTTGGGGACATCACCCCACACTGCTTAAGTATTTGTAGGATGAGCTGTTCATTTCCATAACTCATATGGGTCTTTTACGCTTTCTTTTAGGTACCTTATTTAGGAATTAATTAGCAGATAAAATGGCTTCTCCCCACATGTTTTGTAGTAGACCAGAACTTATCAGCATTGCATTCATCATTTCTTTTAGAGTGTGATTTTTAAAAACTTGACCACTCCATTAGATTGTGGCGAATAAGGTGTTAATGGTTTCATGCTTATAATCCCATGTTAAGCACAAAGGTCGACAAATGGCGATTCATACTCTCCACCTCGATCACTTCGGCACTTTGAATTTTCCTATTGGGTTGATTCTCAACTTCGTTTTGTAGAGAACAAATTTCTCTATCGCCTCACCTTATAACAATTTTGCGAATTGCTATATCCCATAAGGAGTAATAAAATGTTATTACCACCTCTTGTTATCTGAACTTCAAATCACATATATCTGCTATGGTTAAGTCGAGAGGTTCGGTGTGTCTTTGATACTTTGAAAGATGACTGGTTAGTTTTGCCTCAACCCTGAGTTTCACACTTGTGCTTTGCATCAATTGGAAACTTGGTATATGATTTAAGTTGATTAATTTACGCAATGTATCATAATTAACATGTCCTAATCTACCATACCATAGATTAGATGATTTCGAATATAAGTAGAAGAACTAGCTTTATTCTGTTTAGAGCTTGTGATAGTCATTACATTAAGCTTCCACATACACGCCACTCATATACCCTTTTAAGAGCGCATTCAAGCTCTTTGATAGAACAAATTTATCGGCTTCGAACGCAGCCAAATCCATGACTATTCAGCAAAGAACGGACACCAAGTTCTTGCGAAGTTTCGAAGTACATATAACACATTTGTTTTGAGTGAAACTCTTTCCCAGAAGTCATCTTCAAGACCACCTTGCCTTGCCCTTTGATATCAGGTGTGGCGGGGAGTTCCCCATGAACACCTTTTCTCCGGTCTGATTGGTTCAGGTGGAGAACCTTATCAGGTATACATGGCGGGTAGCACTAGTGTCAATCCACCATTCCTTGGTATTTGATCCCACGAGTTCACCTCGAGAGATCTTTGCGGTGAAAGGGTCAATTTGCGAGACATCCTTGGAGATGTAAATCCAACCACATTAGCTTCCCCTTGAGGTTTTGTTTCTCGCCCGAATCTTGTGTCGAAAGATTGCTGGGTTGCCAAGCACACGGATGAAGCATTTCTCGATGAACTTTAGCTATGAACACTCCCCCTTTTGGTCGAAGCAGTGCCTTTTCCTTTGTTATTTGCCTTTTGAACTTGGAACCTTGACCATGTTTCACAAAGTTAGCCTTAACCTCATTGGGATTGTGTGTTGCCATTTTCACTATCTGGATCCTTTATTGTCTTCTTCGATCACGAAGTCGAATAACTAGATCTTCGATGCTCATCTCCTTTCTCTTGTTTGAGGTAGTTTTGCGCGAGTCTTTCCAAGCGGGAGGCGGGTTTCTCAATGTGATTTGCCACTTGAAAAGTTTCGCTCAACATCATTCCCTCGGCATGGATCTCATGGAGAGTTACTTGAGTTCTTGGACAGTGACCATAGTGGAATCTACCATTTTATAATCGGGGAATCGACCCACCTGACGAACTTTTGGCCCGGCATCCGTTTATATTTCAGTCTAGTGAATCCATAGCTCCTTGTTTGTTTTTCTTATACGTATACATTGTATGAGAATCGGGTTAAAGCATTCATGGCGTGGTTCACACTTGCAGAGAAAGTCGGAATGTTTCCAAGCATCCATAGCAGCGATGATGACTTTGGATATCGCCGGCTAAATCTTAACTTTGAGGCAGATAACCTAACTGAGTGAGATCTCACTTAAGATTCAAAGAGGTGATTAAAATAAGAACGTCTTTTCTTTCCTTTTTTGAAGTGGAAGTCCAGCGAATTTCTACGGTTTTCTCCGGGTGAGGCCGAGGAGATAGGCACCGTAGTAGGCATCATTGGTGCTTGTGTCCGATGAGGGTTGCCACTTGGCTTGGTCTGGTGGGAACCATGGTGTCTGTAATGTCCATTTCATAAAGTATAGAAAATTGATGTTTATTCCCGAACCAATTCGCGAATAATTGGAATTAACGCGTATGAGTTTGGGGAGGCGAGGCTGGGGTGGCTTTGGAGCCAAGCGACTTAGCCTCCTTAGGCGGAACTATACGTTTTTGTGGTTTCCGAGTCCCTGGGCCTGAGGTGCTCAAACTCACAAAGTGAGAATATTTTAGCCTAAAGACTTTTCTCCTTATCATGTATATTCTGCAAATATCGCAGCAAGCGTGGTTTATTGGGATAAGCCTTGGCTCTTGAGCGTCTTGAGTTCAGATTTCTCTTGTATTTTTTGTTTTATTTTTACAAAGGACTTTCCATCTGTGGGAAGTTACTGTTTGAATTGTTTTGCCAATCATAGAGTGGTTCTCCTCCTTGTATCAAAAGGAGAAACATCAAGGCCAAATATGGTTTCCTTCTTTTTTCCTTAAATTTTTTTTCAGTGCTTGACAAAGGAAAACCAAAGGGACTAAAGCTGTTTTTTTTTTTTTTTTTTTTCTCCCTTCCAAAACCAGAATGCAAACCAACGTTTTTGGTATATATATATATTTTTCAGAGAACAATGTTTTTTAAGTTTGTTAGATCTATTGCAGGATTACAGGAAAGTAAAGTACGAGAAGGGTGTTCACAAGACAAAACTGAGCATTAATAAATGGGTCTCTTAAGTGACGTCCGATCATAAAGCAGTTAAATGGAGTCCACCAGTTAACTCGGAGAAGTCACTTTGACGATGCAACTCTAAGATTTTGCGGACAAGCGTGTAACACACCCTAGACTTTGCCGCTGAGCTAAAACTGCATCCAGAGCATCAGTTTCTTGCATGGCTCTTTGATAAGGCTGAAAGCTAAAAAAAAAAAACTCTCTTTTGAATAAGGAAGTCTCACCTTTACTTGGTATAGTTTGTGAGGACGCCAAATATTGAAACAGTTTTGTGACTATAGTTGGACTCCCTACCCTTTGGATATCAAAGATGATGACAGTGAATCATCATTCATTCCAACAATATTTTAGTTTATTTAAAAGGAAAAAAATTATAAATGTGACTTATGATAAGAAAACGGGTTGAAAAAACGAGTTTGTGTCCGAGAGGTCATGTTACTTATAGAAGTACGATGGGCGTGCCCTTTCCTCTAAACTCTAAAGTCGGGTTATCTACTTAAACAAACTAAGAAAATACGGTTTTTAATTGTCCCGATCGATGGATGCAGTAATGACGATATGATACAACAATACACAAAATATATGAAATGAATAGACATGTAAATAAATAAGTATTAAAGCGAAGTATGAGAAAAATGTGTACACGGGTAGCGTATATCGGAAGCTATTATCGATTAAACGATATTAGTGTAATAGTAAAAACAAAATAAATTCACATTTAATTGTGATTGGTTATAGATCAGAGGTCAAATTATTTATTGAATGATATAGCGGAATGTCGGGTCCCGCTAAACTCCATTTTATCTTTACACAATTAACTCTGTATACAGTTAGTTTAGTGGATTGTGGGGATTAATCATTTGATTTGAATTTTGAGACGATTTGAAGTGAAATTTTGAAAATTGGAAATTTAAAGTGAAGTTTGAAAATTTAGACTTTTGAAATGAATTTGAAGTTTGAGAACTTTTGAATTGGGATTTTGAAATTAAAAAAAAAAAACTTATTTTATAAATTTAAGATTTGAAAATTTACAATTTGGAATTAGAAATTGGAAGACTTGAATTTTGAAATTATGACACTTGAATTTTGAAATTGAGAAATTGTAATTTTTAAATTGGAAACTTGAAAATTTGAAATTGGAAATTAGGGGACTTTGAATTTTGAAATTGAGAATTTTAATTTTAAATTTGAGATTGAAAATTAAGTTGAGGGTGGGTGAGCATAGTTAAAATTAGGGCACTTGGGATGTGGGGTGAGAGTGGGGACTTGAATTTTGAAGTGGGGCACTTGAATTTTAAAATTAGGGCACCCAGTTTTGAAGTGAAAATTAGTAATTTAGAATTGGAAATTTGAAAAATTGAAAATTTGAAATTTGAAATTTAGATAAATTAAGGGTGGGTGATGGTTTATGAATCAAGTAAAATGAATTAAATTATTAAACAAAAAGCATCAACAATCAATCTAATTAAAAAATAAAAAAAGAAACAATAAACTCACAAGAAAAATAACACAATAATTATCTATTTTAATGATGATTAAAGAAAAGAATAAATTAAATAGATGTACAAGACAATTAATTGAACGATAAAATGCTATAAAAATAAAAATAAATAAAAAAATATTTTCTAACTAAAAGAAAGTGGAACTTACATGGTAGGGACGTTGGACGGAATCGTCTCTCATAAGTCGAGATTGTCTCTAAAGTCGGGATTGCCTCCCAAAATTGAGATTTTTAAACTGTTTATTAAAACTTTTAAATTATGGGAGTACAGGTTTCTCTTCTTTTGAGGTAATGACTTATCATCTTAAAATATAAATAAAAACTTATAGACAAGTTTGGGCAAGAACCAGAAATGTTGAAAGTACAAAGAATTTTCTTTGAAATCCTCTGAGGTTGCAGAGACTCATTTGCCTGAGAGCTCCCTCTCTCACTTTCCAATGTGGGACTCTAAATATCTCACAAATGAACAAAACTCATCCCAAGAACAAAACTTAGGGGTCTACAAATATGCCCCTCTTTGAGTTCATGAGTGTAGCAGTCTGAACAGAGGAATAGCTTGATCATACAAAAGTGAGTGAAATGAAGTGAACTCTATCAAAGAAGAAAGGAGACCCCCAAATGAGTTTAAGAAAAAACAGCATGCTCCAAACGAAACAACCAAAGAGGGCTCTAAAACATAAGAGAATCAATCAACAAGAAATGGTCACACCACTAAAGTGCAATGTAGTGCAAACTCCCTCAATGGTCTCTGAAGTGGCTGAGGAATCAATGAAACAGTAATAGTTGGATCACAAAGAGTGAAAAGAACAAACACATAGGGAGGAGAATACACACTTTCAGTATGAAAGGCACTAGGAGTAAGATAAGATAACACAACTCCAGTCTCCAAGCAAGCTCAAGTAGAATGAAAAACTCAAAAAGATGTCCAAAATGATCCATATGCTCTACCACTTAGGAGAGAAAAATAAATAAATAAAAATGGATGACCTGAAAACCCTGTCCAATCTGATGAATAGCTTAGAGTTGTGGTGCAATGTGTGATACAATGAACAACTTGGTCTATGATGTAATGAACAACTTCGGGCTGTGATGAAAATGAAATACTTATTGATATAGTTTATTATGTATGCGAAGAAAGATATAAATAGGAGGCGCCACCAAAATAAAGATTGACTCTCTAAAGAAGATCTAAAATCATCTCTAAAGAATGAGGGATGCTCTTAGAATAAAGGAAATGAATGATCCACGAAAGCTAAGCGAGAGAGGATATAAAACTCGAAACTAAACATGATGATGAATAGCTCAGGGTTGTGGATCGATGAACAACTCTGGGCTATATTGATGAAAATGAGAAATACTTGATGATACGAGGCCTTTATGCACCTTGAAAATAAGATAGTAAATAGGGGGATGCCCTAAAATGAAGATTGACTCTCTGAAAGAGGATCTAAGATAATCTTTGAAGAAAGAGGGACGCTCCTGATAAACTAGAATAAAGGAAATAAATGATCAAATGAAAGTTAAAATGAGAGGATATAAAACTCGAAACTAAACATGATGCTTAACTACAGGAGTTTGTGGATTGAAAGAATAGCTCGAGTTTGTGATGAAAATGAAATACTCGATGATGCATGCACTATAGCACAAAGAAAATTATTAAATAGGGGGATGCCTAAAATGAACCACGAAGAGGATCTAAGATAATCTCTGAAGAAAGAGGGATGCTCTTGATTAAATGGAATAAAGGAAATAAATTATCTAATGAAAAATAAAACGAGAGGATATAAAACTTGAAACTAAATATGATCAACAACTTTGGGTTGTGGATGCAATGAACAACTTAGGGTTTTGATAAAAATGAAATACTCGATGATGCGGGCACTGTATGCCCAAAGAAGATCGTAAATAGAGGGATGCCCTAAAATGAAAATCGACTCTCTGAAAGAGGTCTAAGATAATCTTAAAGAAGGGAGGGATGCTCACGATAAACTAAATCAAAGGAAATAAAATGATCTAATGAAAATTGAGAGGATATAAAACCAAAACTAAACATGATGATGAATAGCTACAGGTTATGGATCTGAGTAGACAACTAAATCACTTTGTGATGAAATGAAATACTTGATGACATGAGCTTGTATGCCCAAAGAAGATCTTGGATAGAGGGGGATGCCTTAAAATGAGATGATTCTAAAGAGGATGTAAGATAATCTCTAAAAGATGGATGCTCTAATGATTTGGAAGAGAAAAGAAACAAATGATTTAACTAAAAGTAAAACGAGAGGACATAAAACTAAAAACTAGACATGATGAACAACTTCGTGCTGTGGATGCAATGAACATCTCGAATTTGTGATGAAATCGAATACTACGATGATCGAATATCTTGAAAGATAATAAATAGATGATCATGACACTTTATAAAGGATCTAAGATAATCTACGAAGAATGAGGGTGCTCTTAAATAACTAATAGAATGAGCGTAAACAATGTATGGTGAAAACACCCTGAAAATAAAACTAGGCATGAAAGTCGTCTAGAACTAGAGTAGCTAAAGAATACTAAATGAGAGGGTGACTCTTAATTAACTCAGTGAAAGGGGGTATGCCTTTTAGAAAACCTATATGAAAGAGGAAGACCTTAGCGATAAATCGAAAAGAGTATGAACATATCAAGTATGCATGAAGAGGCGACCTGAAGATGTCGATAGCGTCTCACGAAGAGGGTATGTGTCGGTATAGTAACTCCTGACAACAACATGAATGGAGCGTGGTCATGAAGTCAATAGAAATATGATAATCCACATTGAAGGGGGTAGGCCCCAAGTATGAAATGATCGAGCACATTTGTCAAATCGACTAACCCCGTGGTACTGATCAGTTACAATGAATATCAATCCACAAATAAATATTGAGATCTTATACAATGAGTGTTATGAGTTCTACAAATCCAAAAATGAAACATCGACCTTTGAAAATCACTTTACAATAATCTGAGTGCCTCCATGAGAAAACAAGACATGTAACAACACCTTGTCCGGCTCAAATCCATAACCACTACCTTGACATAACCACCACCCTAATATCTGAAAGGCGCTATTAAGGGTGGATGCGATCAGGAACTCCCTTTACGAGAATGACATGGGCTCGAAAATGAAGAAATATCCGATGTTAAAATCATTTGTCATTATAAAAATTATTACCATAAATAACTCACATAAATAAATTATGGTAATGATCTCAACAAATATGGGGTATACCCTAATACCTTTATATATGAAGCAGCATGTAAGATTGAGAAGGTAAACGATACGAAACCATCCACTAACAAATGTGTAAGCGGTCATCATACCACATCTGAATTGGATCCATCATTAAGGCATCTCGGAAAGGTGAAGCATGGCCATCCAAACATCAATCGGCTGAAACACACACGCGGTGAAACCTATCGAAGATTACACTTTATACCACGACCTCGGGGATGGTCTAAAGACCTGACGAAGTAATACGGATCGTGGTGATAGGGTAAAAGGAGCGAAGGGAAACTAAGGCTGAATACTCGATAATCGAAGACTCCTTTACCCGCATTGTCGAGATGTATGTAAGAAAATCTCATAGAGAAATAGACTCAAAGGTAACCCGACAAAAACAACATAAATGGAATAAATGAATAGGAAAGGGTTAAGCTAGCGATAAACCATAAAAAAAAAAATGTGTGGAATCTGATGGTGGATAAAGTTGTTAGGGCAAAGAGTGATGGCAATATACAGGTAGAGATAAACAAAATGAGCGATGATTAACTCATATTGAGTACGGTGGGGAGAAGCCATCTTAAGGAGATGAGTGATATTGGGAATAATGATCCGAGAGATCCTAGTGAGGAAGGTCTTTCGAACACTTGTGAAACTCTCAACACTCAAAAATAATAAAAGTAACCTAAGGAATGAAAACCCTCGTAAAAAATCTTACATAGATCCCCAATAATAAATACACTCAATAAAGAACTCTAAAAAGTTGATGTAAGCACCTAGTGGAGGAAGATACTATACATAAATATGTCGTCACAAATTTTCTTTTTGTTTTTTTTGTTTTTTTGTTTTTTTTTAAATGAATGTACATATAATAATCAATAAATCATGTGACTCGGGAAGCATAAAGAGAATAAACTCTCCTAATCACGAATGAATATCTAAATCCCTTCCCACAACGTAACATCTCAAGCTAAAATCTTTGAATCTTGTGCAAGGGATTGGGATGATAGAGTGACATAACCACCCTCATGCACCCAATGTGAATAATCATCAATACGATAGGTAACAAAGGAAATAGAGCCAAGCAACAATGGAAATAAGGAAAATGAAGGTAAAAATAATGAAATATGACAAAAGGAGGGATGAGATGATAATAGCCAAGCGATGAAAATAGACATATAAGTGCAAAGCTCATTGAGACTCTCGTGAGCATACATACATTAAGGGCCTCTACCACTACAGGTACTAGAAAGGCGACGAATTTCTGAGAAAGAAAATGCCACGGGCATCATGTGTGTGGAATTTCACAGGGCTAGTAATGGTTTATATATCAATAAAGGTGATAAGGTACATAACTAACCAAAATGATGGCCACCCATCACGTGATGGTCTCGAGTATCATACTTCAATAGAATCCACATGTGGGTTAGTCTGAGTAATGAATCGATTAGTCATCTTTGCCTCCCTACAGATAAACTCTCCAATAATATGAAGTCTACTCTAAATGGTCTGAACATCTCTCTAATATGAGTTGTAATATCTGGTAAATGAGATACATAATGGAGAAATGTCACCTCATGAGTAAAACAAATTCAAAATACTAACTCAGTCCATCATGTGAAATAAAGGTGAGCACATAACGAATAAGGGATAAATCGACAATATATCAGAAAAATCATGATGGGCCCACAAGATCGGACTCTACCATAGATACAGCTAGTTCTCATAACTACATCACTGGTGGAAACAAAAATATCCTAACAAAATTGGATAGACCATGAAGGAAACATAAACTCACAATATATCCAAAAGATGAATCTCTACCAACTAAAATGTGGGTAGCTAATAGATTGTCAACTAACCATCATCAATCCCGATAAGGGTAACTGTCAATCTATCTCACGATATGAAGAAACTACTAACACATCATCCAGAAGATCTCCTCTCTCTGTGGAAAGGCTTTTGACCTTAGGGACTACTGCAGTATAATTCATGTATATGATCAAATATATTCATACAGGTGTTTTGGAAGTAGTGCAGTGGAGTGGGATACAGGGACCACCAGTTAGAACAAACATCATATTGGGTCCTATGACCGCGCCCTAGCAAATACCTAATAGATCTCGATCCAGTGTCTTTGAATGGCATGTCGAAGAAATTTATGCAGATCTATATCATGTCATGACCATGATGTTAGGAAATAGAATATGATCCATTCTAAGCCCAGATTATGTGTAGTAGAGGAAATGGTTTGCTCCAAAGAAGTCAATATTCTAGAATACTGCAAGCCTTCAAAGATCCTGGCTAAATGGCATGCTATTGAGAAAAACATAATGATATCATAGAATACAAATGAGATACGAGTTTGTTGAGATCTAATAACTCATCTTGATGGTGGTAGGAGGAACTCCATGGGCCCGGGCTATATAGTCATTGTGGTGTGAGTATGATCACCGAGCTTGTCAGAACAAATGGTTGTGGTGGAACTGACTGTGTGTGATAATGTCGAGGGTAAGATGAATCTACCTCGGCAGACTGTGGAGCTGCTCGACGACATCTTGTGACATTCTGTCTTGAAGAAGAAACTATATAGACATATGGACTCTGTCCTACTAATGGTTCCTTCCCCTTAGAATCTCTAGGAGAAGAATCTGGCCACAAACCTCTAACAATACCTTCCTCCACACCAAAAAGAGCTAAAGTTTATGAATGGCATCCCAATCAAGTGCGAGCAATCCACGGGTTGGAGTCTCCTCGCTACCATCTGTATCTGCTCTCTTGAGCCCGGTCGACAGCAATCTTAAATGTCTTCTCATGAAATAAAATTTGAGAACAACCGATCTCGTCGAATCCACTGTCTCAAAGTATTAAGCTCTCCTACTCGGCACATCAATGACAATTGCGGAAGGAATGCGTAAGCGAGAACTCTTCTGCGAAGTCATCCCGTAATCCTCGGAGTCACAGATGGATCTAACAATGCAAACCACTGTTGTGTTGGACCACTCAAGGACAATGGAAATAGGGCAACTAACTGTGCATCATCTATGCCAAGGGCTCTCATGACTAAACTATAAATTTTGAGGTGTGCTCGAGGACATCCAATACCAGTGAACCTCTCGATGTCAAGTATCTAAAAATGGATAAACGAGTATTTGTTATAGGTGGTCTATCGCTGTCATCTCGGACAATGGTCTGTGGAAATGCTTTCTCATCTGTCCCAAGCATTTGCTCAAGCCTATCTAAGTGAGCATGTGGGTCCTTAGAGTCCAGGACAGGCAGGCACATATAAGGTTGTGGTGGTGTATGATCAAGTTGTATAATGTCACGGAGTCGGGGGCTTCTCGAGACTACGCTCGTCCATCCTTTGTCTAAGAGTAGAAATGGTCTGTAATAAATCTATAATTGTAGTGAACTGATCCATGGTGATTGTCTACGACTACATGTCCGCTCCTATCCAAGTGCTTCAACAAGTGAGTATGCGCTAGGCTTTAACTCTAAGTGAAAAACCCCAAATTGAAGCGGAAAGTAAGTCCTGAAAAGTGTAGAGGAAGCGGATAAGATACACTACGAGAAAAGCACCAAGCAAACACTAAAGGTGTGACATGCAAAAGGGATAGACTAACATAACGCAGAGCAATCCAACGCAGAACTCTAACTCATATTGATCTCCTAAGCACACCTCAGCGAAGTAAATGAGGAAAAGCTGGATGTTGTGACTAAAATGGCCTAAAGGCTCACGGATGCACCCATGTGTGGATAAAGAATCTAAAAAAGGATCTAAGCTCAACCTAAGGTCGAGAGTGGCTCTAAAAGGGGAGGATTAGTGTTGGGTCCCATGGCAAAGGCTCTCAAAATTGGGTAGCGTGAGCTTTACAACTCGAAACACTTGAAGGCGATCTAAGGTGCCTGATGGGATGTGGAGTGCGTCCCAAAGCACAGCAAGCTAAGCACTAAGAAAGTACACTAGTCACACAAATATCCTAAAATCTAGCTTTGGGTTATATAAGTCTTCAAAAGATGGGACTCGATCAATATCGATATATTGACCACCTCGAAATGCTTGAACATAGATATACAACTCATGGATTGGAATGCCACTCTAGAATATAGTCTGAGCAGAAATGACTTGGCGAGAAACGATATCAGACCAAATATAAACACAAAAGCAGAAAACCATTCGATCGAGACTGGGTTTGTTGATGTAACGGCCGTGCACAAATAATCTTTGGGTTTAACATTTGACTGAGTTTGACCAACATGGTAATGACCCGGTGTTTTTTAGTGATTAATTTGGATTGATTGAAGCGCCATTTGATGACTCATTCGATGCATTGACAGGTTGAACGTCAAAATTGACTTCTGGATGAAGATTATGGTCACTTCAAATGAGTTTAACCAATGATGGTACATCAGTTTTTAAATCTTAGAGTTTTGGAAAACAACCCTTCGACTCTATATATTTAGTTTGTTCTGATGAGGATCAACCCCAAAATATGAAAAATCCAAGACTTGAAAACTGAGGTGATTGGTTTGACCTTTTTCGGAAGCTGAATCGGTTGTGGTGAGGCGATTAAGGCGCACTCTGTACTGGGGCCCAGACGGGGAGGAGGCGACGAGGATGGCCACACGGGTAAAATTTTCCGGCCCCGGTCGCCTCCAGGGCGCTCCGGATCGGGGCGACGACGGCGGCCCTAAACGGGTTTAGGTTTTGTCATTTCATTCCATTCAGTTGACCATTTGCTCTCTTTTCTGTGGGACCTGGACTCATTTAGTGGTTCTTTTCCTCAGTTGAAATGTCCTACATTTGAAGAATCACGACCAAAACAAATTCGGCATTGTTTGGATCGGTTTTTCGACACACGCTAACACTTTGGACGATGAGATGCGATGTGTTTTCCTACAGTCTCTTGGGATTTCCATTGATATAGGTTGTGAATTTGGACAGCTGGTTTGGATAGTTTTTCCCATTTCGTTCATTTGGAATTAAGAAGTTTGGATTTGAAATAATTACCGATTAATTCTGAGTTTGAAAAAAATTAAGTTGGATTAAGTGAAGTGGATGTTTTTTTATGAATTATTGGACAGTTGGTAGAAATTAGCTCAGGTGGCTTCATTTTTAGATAAGTGTTTGTAGGCCTGCATGTGAAGTCGGACCGAAGTGTTCTTCCAGTCAATTTGGATGGTTTCATAATTCTAAAGTTATTCAGGTGGCAGGAACGTTCCATTATTG
This sequence comes from Tetrastigma voinierianum, assembly GCA_016808115.1. Taxonomy (NCBI): domain Eukaryota; kingdom Viridiplantae; phylum Streptophyta; class Magnoliopsida; order Vitales; family Vitaceae; genus Tetrastigma; species Tetrastigma voinierianum. The sequence continues at coordinate 233,246 of JAEQBH010004540.1, forward strand.
TTGGTTCAGTTGTTGAACATTGGTGTTTGTGTGTATTTTGTAAACCATGACATTCATTCAGGAGCGGGAGGCGATCTGCAGGGAAGCGGGCTGGCGTCATATAGTCGATGTCAGAGTGGATCATCTGTGTTTTCAGTATGATTTAGGTTTATTATTATATTGATATATCTGTACTTGTTGTGGATAAAACAAGCACACACATATATATTATTTTTTGATAAATGGTTGGTTGCATACAAATGTGATTACCGATCCTCATATGAAACAGTTCACCATTTCATGTTAATATTACATGGTAATTTCTTGTTTGGAAGTTATGAGTTAATTGGATAGAGTCGTGGTACATTTGAATCTTTTGGGTGTGGGGTTGAGAGTTGTAACCACCTTGAAGCTTGTGTTTTTTAAAGCTGGATCTTGAGATTTTGTGGAATGACTGATGAGTGTGTTAATCCCATCTTGAGTAGGGAGGCAGTCAAGTGACCAATGCCGCGTGATGGCAATTTACTGAAGGTTCAATTAAGAGTTTTTAAGTGATGATGGCGGGTTTGGGAGGGGTTTATTAGGTGCGTGATGGCGAGTTTGGAGGTTTATTAATTTACGTGATGGTAGGGCTTGCCGAGGTTTATTAGTTGCGTGATAAAGATTCTCTTTGGAGGTTTAATAGTTACTTACGTGATGGCAGGTAATGTAACCAGTTAATTCGTTGCCATGGTATGATGATTGAAGTAACGACCTTCAAATGCGATGCGTAACAGTTTATAACATATTTTGTTTATAATAGCGTGATATATTTATTGATTAAATAAGAATAAACAAAGTAGGAATA